>JASCZI010151106.1:99841-117491 GCA_036250425.1 Stylosanthes scabra | reverse complement strand
ATAATAGTTATAACATAATAATAATATTATATTATTATTATTTATATATTTAAAAATTCCCTCTTTATAATAAGAATGCACTATATATAGAGATTGTAGGAATTTAGGGTCTAAGTGAGACAGTTAGTGTTTAAGATTTACGGTTTATGGGTTGCAACGTATGGATTAGGGTCTGTGGTTTAGGGTTTAGGGTTTAGAATTTAGAGTTCAGTAATTAATTTTTAGGGTCAATGTGAGTTAATTTAGGTATAGCCTGTATGATATAGGATGTATGATTTATGAGTTAGATTATAAATGATAAAATTAGGTATTTCTTAAAGTACAAATCTATAAAATTCATTAAAGTGTGATCGGAAAAATACCGCGCATAGCGCGGACAGAATTCTAGTTTACTTAGAAAAGCATCACTATTATAATTAGATAATTCCAATGACAAAACTAGAGTTTTAACTGTTGAAACTAGTCTGGCTATTAAGAGTCTTTTAAAATAATATAATCTTTTATTATTGGCATGACATATGAGCCATTGATGTCTCAAGTTAATACTTGAGATATGAGCTGGACATGTTGGCTTTCTAAGGCTGTACTCATGGTTGCAGTAGTTATATCATCATATATAATTAAAATCTGCAGCATTAGAAATGGAGTACATTGAATTATTAGTGATAAATGATCAGATTATTGATAGTTAAAATATTGGTGATTGCATCGAAGCCAAAGAGTTGTGGATTTGGCACACACTTGGTACCTTAAAAATATAATATTGGAAAAGAAGAGAGACCAAGACACAATGTTTTTTAGGGAACTAAAGCTAAACATTTCTTTTTTAAAAAAATTTTATGTACATATTTTTTAGATTAGGGAACTAAAGCTAAACAATTCTTTTTTTAAAAAAATTTATGTACATATTTTTGAGAAGTAACGAGTCTTGTCCTCCATCAACTATTGTATTTTAAGATTGTGGTTGATTTTATTTCTCTTAAAGAAAGCTATATATTGCTGATGCAAGGCCTAGAAAAACGCATTAGCTAATGGGGCCATGGGTGGTGGCTGAGAATCATCATCAAACTATTTTCAGTCTATGATTTGTTTTTGGTTAGTCTATGAATATTAAGATTTACTTATTTTTGTCATTGACTATTGAAATGATCTGGCTTTTTAGATTTTGATAAATTTATTTCGATAATAATGATTAGGTTCATATACTTCTCACCTTTATAATTATAGCAAAATGTTTACTGCAGACCACAATATATGCAGATAAGTACTTAATTAGTTTATTCTAATAGCAATAGCGCGTGTTTAGTGCTTGCCCAACTGCATTTCAATATGTAAGTTGCGTGTCTATCATACAAATTCATAATAAAGAAAAGTCCTTATATCTAGGTTCGCAAGTTCCACGAGTAAGTTACATGCTAATATATATTTAATAAGGTTTAACTAATGGGAATCTTAATAAAGTTTAACTAATAGGGAATACTCCCATTAAGATTCTAAAGTGTCTCTACTAAACATGTTTTTCTTAATTCAATAGATAGAGTTATAATTTAAAGAAATTGTTTCTAAAATATGTTCCTTGGATATTTAAAATTATTAATATTCATGTTAATTTTCTGCTGATAATTTACAATTTACTAAATTTATTATTTATTGTTGACAATATTTTAATACTTATTTTTTTCTTTTTACAGGAGATATGTATGAAAAATAAAGAATCTCAAGCAAATTGTAGGTATTTATATTTAAAAATTTGTCGAATTCTAGAAGAGTCATCGAGTAGTATGATCAAGGCATTTATTAGTATAGTGTAGAATAATTTTTTTCAAGGATATTATTATTATGTATTTATTTTATAATATTTAATTAATTTTATTAAAATATATAATTACTATCAATGAGCCAAATGTGCTTTCTATAGGTGGTTATGATCAGACAAAATATAAGGTATCATGCGTAACGTTTTTTCATACTATGCATTTTCACTTTTGCATTTTGTTTATAGATATATTAAAGCAAATGCTCATATGATCATTTCTTTTTCTCTGTTTTTAAGTATCTAGATCTTCGACTTATTGAAATATATGATCCTTATATTTTCTCTCAACATGAGTTTTATTCTTTTTTTCAAAGGAAATTTTGTTGGCAAAAGTTGTTCATATGATTAGATAGGCACTTCACTTGAACCTTGCAGGAGAAACAAAATGGATTTGTTGGTATCTCTATGTGCTCATTAGGGATCTTCCCAAATACAACTGCTGAAAAAAGATATATTAGCAGCAGAAAGAGCTCGTGATTTTTATGTGGGTTGGTATGTTATAGGCCCTGGAAACTAGTTCGTCTTACAGTCAAGGTTCCTCTTATTCTCAGTTCCAAGTAGGCCCAAAATTTGATTTCCTTCCCTAGAATGCAACACAGCCAAAAAGAATTCAACGTTTATAGAAAATAATTGTAGGTTTTAGATAAAAGATAGTGGACTGGCTTGGGTATTCATACCAAATCTAACATATTATATTCCATAAGTATTCTACAAATAAATTCTGAACAAAAACTTTGACTATTCTCTAATTCATGTGTTGTTACTTAAAAGTCAATTGCTTAATCTGACATTTTAAAATGAAATTTTCTTTATATGAAGTGAAGAAATAAGAATATGTTTCCTGCTCTACATCATTGAAGCAGTCGAACTTGCATTCATTAAAAAACTGATAAAAAGGAACACCTTGAAATCCAATATATTCTGATAGAGTTCAAATCACATCATTGAAAATAAATACAACATAATCATATCTATATTAGCATTGCCTGGATAAAAATTACACAGCAAGCAATTTTTTTCATTTCTTTATTCTCATGCAATTCTTCCTCGCTACAGCTTCTTCTAGCCTTGAATAGCAACTCCAACATGACTCGGTTCCATAGGTATAATCTTCTCAAATTCTGCAGCAGCCTTGCTAGCCGAATTGGCCTTGTCGTCATAAGCCGACATGTGCACTCCAAGAGCTGCTCTGCCTGAAGGATCAAGGTTCTTGGACCAGGAAGCATCCCATTCGACAGCTTTCGCCGTGCTACATGCGACGCTCGCTCCTCCGGGAACAGTGAGAACAGCCGAGTTCTGCAAAACCAAAACCAAATTGAGGAACACAATATTTCATTCAACTCCTTTCAAATTATGTTGTCAAGTAACTTCAAAATTGGATATATTAACATGAAAGAAAACATAAAATAAAATTTTACTATCTTCACCTTGGAAAATGTTGACAATGAAAATCAGATCTTACCTGAGGGAAGAACCTCTCAAATATCATTCTGTAGTAATAGGCCTCTTTGGTTGTTGGGGTGTTATGGGGGAAAATGTTACCAGCATTGAGCATCATTTTATCAGTCACCTATGCAAAAAAAGTGACAAGAATTAATCACAAAACAACAAAAATTCTATGAAAATTAGCCGAATTCAGTTCATCGCTGAAGTTTGGCAAAAAAGGTTTGGATTCAGTACGTGTTTTGCAGCATGTTCTTTAAGGCCATCAATCCAGCTATAACCAACTCCATCACTGAATTGCTCCTTCTGCCTATACAAAATGTGCTGCATCAAATTAAATCTTTATATGTTAGTTCAACCAATTTTGGATAAGGAGATATAGACATTGCAAACGGTTGAGGAATACCTTTGGCAGATAAGGTTTCTCTTCATCATCAAAGGCCCTCCTAAGAACCCATTTCTCAATTCTTCCTTCATCTCTTTTTATCTGAACAGATTAAAATATATACAAGCTTAATAAAGTTTAATTAACAATGTTAAGTAATATCCTAAAACCAAATCACATTCTCTTATTCATACCATTTTCCACTCAGGATCAATGTTCATTGCAACATTGATAAACTCCTTATCCAAAAATGGTACTCTGGCTTCCAAGCCCCAAGCAAATGTCGATTTATTGGCTCGCAAGCAATCGTACTGGTGAAGCGCTTTGATCTGCATAACAAAGAACAAATGCATATTAATAATTTTTCACTTAAATCCATTTATTTGTTCTCGTAACGAGCATGGAATTTCGGTTACCTTGCGACAAGTCTCTTGGTGAAACTCTTCCTTGTTTGGAGCCTTGTGGAAGTATAGATACCCTCCAAAGATCTCATCAGAACCTTCACCAGATATCACCCATTTGACACCAAGTGATTTAATCTTCCTTGACATAAGGAACATTGGTGTACTTGCTCTAATGGTAGTTACATCATATGTTTCAATGTGGTAGATAACATCTTCAATTGCATCTATGCCATCCTGCATTTACCATGTATGAATTATTTTCTAACAATGACATTTGTACAAACAGTTGGAATACAAATCATGAGCTAAAAAGTGTGAAAATAACTTGTTTCATGCATATACCTGAACAGTAAAATGAAACTCATGGTGGACAGTTCCTAAATAGTCTGCAACTTCTTTCGCCGCCTTCAGATCCGGTGAGCCCTATTCGATATAGGATAGGGCCAAATATTATAGACTTGTTAAGAAAAATAGTATAGACTACTATTTCTATAACTGTATAACAATAACTAAGTCTTATCTCACCTCAAGGCCAACGCAGAATGAGTGCAATTTCGATCCCCACTGCTCGGCAGCCTTCGTGGTAGCGAGGTAGCGAGAAGTGATGGATGCAACCAATGAAGAGTCCAAACCACCAGAGAGTAGAACACCGAAAGGCACATCAGTCATCAGCCTTTTTATGACTGCCTGTAATCATATTCACCACATTAGTTTCACATTTGAGAAAGTTTTTGATGATCTTGATTTTTGTGTTTAGTATTTTCAATTCGATATTGAATTTAACAAAATCAATGATGTTGGAAGTGATATAAATCTTGCTAAAATAGTCAACACAAATTCTAAATTCTTTTGGTCCAGAAACTAAAATCAATTATGTTTTACTAGTAGTATACCAAAAATAAACATCTATTAGTACTTTTTTTTGTGGGTTACCTTCTCAAAGGCATGCCTCAAAGCAAGAGGGTCATAAGGAGCTGAAGGAATAGCCTCAGAGAACCATGGAGGATTGTACCATCTTCGGAATGCTCTTTCTCTGCTTGAGTACAAATGACCAGGTGGGAAACACTCAAAATGCTCACAATCATCATTCAATCCTTTCATTTCTGATGATATCCATACAGAACCTGAAACACCCCAACATGTATAGTTACTTAAATTAACTCAATTTAAACATTTTCCAAGTTCAAATTAAAATTATAGTTAGGTGGCTACTAACATGAATGTCAACTGCTAAATAATTTAATATATTTTATTTAATCATTTAATAGTTCATAATAGGAAAGAAGTAGCCGCTTAATTTTAATGAGTAAATATTAAAAGCCATCGCCAAAAGATAATTAGTTCTTTAAATTGGTCTCAAAAAATTTTATTTATAATATCAGTTTTCAAAGACATAAATATAAGTTAAATCGGTTCTTCTATTTATTACACAATGACATGTCATGTTAAATATTCCTGTCACAAAATGATTGATTGATGTGTCGTATTCATAACACATAGCATTAACTTCTCATATTATTATACCACGTGGCACTTAATATAACACATCATAATTCAATCGGCGAAAATACTAATTTTAATTATAATTGTATATTTAAAGAACTAATATGATTAATAAATTTTTTAAGGATCAATTCTATCTTTCAACCACCAATTTGAGTATTAAATCTTACTACGCTGACTATCCTCCAATTGAAATATTTCTATCATTTCTAGAAATTGAAGTGGTTAATATAAATGATTTACCATCTAATCCCCAACCAATGTAGAGGGAAGTGACACCAATAGCATCCCTGGCGACTATGAAGCTGTTGTCACGAGTATCAAGCAGAACAAATGAAAAGATTCCGTCAAGCATGTCTACAAAGTTTTCTCCATGTTCCTCATACTGTAAGATATATATCACACATACATCAACATGTTCATTATTATGATCATATATAATTAATTAATGGAAAGAAAAAATGTGTTACAGAATTTGATGACTAACCAGATGTGCAATGACATCACAGTCACTTCCAGTTCTGAACTTGTGGTTGGGCAACTGCTTTCTCAGCTCTTCATGGTTGTAAATCTCTCCGTTTACCTGTTTTATTTTCACATTTTACCGTGCTTAAATCATTATATTACTGCCAAAAATAAAACAAGCTAATAACATGAAAATAAAATAAAAAAAAATAAGAAGACGTAAATAAGCGAATATATCTCTAATAAGAAAATCAAAACAACATATAATAATTGAAATCCTTAATATTATATTATAGAACTACCTTTTCAATTTAAACGATTAAATATTAAAAAGGTGAAACTTATATGCAGTAGTTGATTTTATATAGAGAACAGTTAAAACATAAATATAAAGACGTAGATATAATTCTATGTCAAATATTACTGTAATTAGAAGCACCAATCTTAGTCTTAGAAAATAAAACAAGCAAGACCAATGGATGTTATAGTAGTATGACTATATGAATTAAGTTACTCTAAAGTAAAAAGTGCTAGTAAAAGTGATGAGTTAATTATCTCTAAATTAAGTTAATAGAATTTAAATGTAAAAGAAAATTATAAAATTAATCATAATAATAATTAACTATTTACTTTATCATTTTATCAATTCTTTATTTTAAGTTAATTCGCAATTTAGTCCTTAAAATATTATTCTTTTGACTAAAATGATTTTTGAAATTTATTTCAACTATATTTAGTCCCTCAAATTTAAAAATGTATTTCATTTTATTCTTTGGGATAATTTTATTGTTCATACGTTAATGTCATTCTAATATAGATGAATAACTACCATAATTAATACCTAAAACGATGTTGTTTTATGATTGACGTTCAAATTTGGTTAAAAGGACGTCGTTCTAATGTGTATTTAGTGAGAAATATTTGCCTGAATTTATCTTTGAGACTAAAATGAGATATATTTTTAACGTAAAAAACTAAATATAATGAAAATAAATTTTAAGCACGATTTTAGCGGAATAAAACTTTAGCAATGAATCAATTAGAGAATGAAGTGTGTTTATTTTAGAATTTAGAGAATCTAAATTGGAGTGGAAGAATGTGGGAGTAGCTCGGAGGGTTATTACCGTGACAGCAACGGTTTTGTCTTCATTGAAGAGAGGTTGATCACCGGAAGCAGGATCAACAATGGCTAAGCGTTGATGAGCCAAATAAGAGTCACCATGTTGGTGGAGCCCACTCCAGTCTGGCCCACGGTGCTTCAATCTGTTTCATTCATATCACGTCAACACCAATAATCATCATTCTAAACTCTACTTCCTTTTCTAACCCTTCATTCTTCATTCATTTATATTCTTTAAATAAACTGCCTCATGGAACATATATCAATAATTTTATTTACTTATTTAATATACTTCATAATACAACTTCAACTTGCTTTCTATAAAATATGATCGGTGAACATACACTTAATATGCAAGATTTATTTAGAAAATCGACTTTAAATTATGTAGTTTTTATAATTTTGTATTTAAAAATTAGAAATTAAATTTTAAAATAAAAAAATAATTTCAATAAGATTGGCTGATATTATTGACCGAAAAAACTCACTTAGAAATGCATCTAATCATATATTATATTATTGCATCACTAAAGCATTTAATTAAATTATTTATTATCTTAATTAAAATATTTGCAAATACAAGCATTATTTAATTGAATATAATTTTCTATCTTACACAAATGCTTTACAATGTAGAGTGTAGATCAATGATAGTTAGTTGTATACTTAAAATTATTTAATTTGTATTGAAATAGGAAAATTATACAAATATATAAACATGTCTACTTATATCCATAAACTTCTTAAGGTAATTTTTTTTATATAAAAACCTATAATTCTTAAAAATGTAATAAGTGTTATGTTAAATTAGATGACAATATAAAACTTTCATCTTAAACTTTATTTAATTTAAAACGATTTAATAATTAATTTGAAAACAATTTTAATTTATGTAGATCTCTAAAAATATCTAAGGCTCTCTCTAAAAGTTATAGTTGCTAAAGCAGTTAACGTACTGCTTTTAATTATAAAGTTTCTCAATCGTCATTCTCTTTTGGACTTTTTCCCATAAAAAGTTTTACCAATAATTGAATTTCAACTTGAACCCCACATGACATGCCCACTTGGTTATGCTAATTATATAAGTGGCTAGATTAGAATATACTAATTTCATTTTATTTTTCCTAGTTGCTCACTTATCTTATTAACTCCTTGTTATAATTTGACACATAAACATGGGTCCCCAATATATAAAGCCGTAATTATAATTTCAACTCCACAATGATTAATTCATATTTTGTTAAAATATTCGATGGAGTAGACACCACCATGAACGTTGAAACTAATAAGAATAATTGGAGTGTATTATTATGTCACTTAAGGCCTAATAATAATTAGTGATCTTACATCACACAATCCAACTCAACATAATATTCTAATATCATGAGGTGATTATACAACCTTTTTTTATATATATATTTTTGTATGCAGTTTTTTATGATATAAAAAATAAATTTCTTTTTTTAGATTTTTTCCACTTTTATCTATCACTTTAAACATCAAAAATAAAAAATACATATATACTTATAGATATATAAAAAATAATGCATCTAACATTATTTTTTTTAATATCACCAACCCTATTAAAGTGGAGAATTTGGAATTTAAATTTGCCACGGCCTACACATGAAAGACACAGTCACAGAAGATAGCACACACATGATGAAAACAAACAAAATTTTCTGCTATACCTATCATCATCATCAACAACTCAATCTGTACTTGAAAACCAAATACTTACAACAAAGTTTCCGGAATCAAACTGCCAAATTCATACATATCATCATCTACTAGTTCATTCGTTTCATTATTATTATTATTATTATTGTATGATAAATATATTGTCTCGTATAAGCATAAGAATTCAGTTTTTGATAGACTTTCATGAAGAATTTTGATATCAACAATATACATATAAAATAGAACTTGATGCACTAGCAAAAAAATTTTACGTATATATTCAATCACAGAAAGCTATATACATAAACAAAAATGTTATTTTTTTACACAATTAGATAAATAATTATCTAAAAGAATGAATGTAATTAAATAATTTTATAAAATATTTTACATTATCAATATAAACTTTGACTTTTTGCGGTTTTAAAAAGAAATTAACAAAGTTACAATTATTTAACCATATATATGATTACTTCCTTAATATCTACTATTCATGGTAGTTAATATTAGGGAGACAATAGGTAATTAATATTATTTTTTTCTCTTTCCTTTTACCATTCAATATTTTCCTAATTACACTCATGGACTCCTTATTAGTCCTTAACATTAATTTCGTAGCATTACTTTAATAATATACTAGAGGAGCAAATATACCATAAGAACTATGTTTCATTACTATACCATATTAATATAATATAAAATACAATAAACAATAGCATATAGATCCAACTATATGGTAACTCTCAACTACATATGTATATAGTAAAAACGAGGTTGATTAATTCATCAAAGGGCATAAGCTAAGAAAACGTTCACTTCACTAAATTATATATGTATTTCGGAAATTAAACAATTAACACATAATTGAAACAAAGGTATATATAAGAAAAGAATGATTGCCTGCGAGAAAGCTCAAGGACGCGGACCCTTTTGGCTTGAGAGTCATCAGAGCAACCAAGCACAGCAAGAATCCCACACATTTTTTTTGTTCTGATTAATAAGAAAAAGAAAAAAAGAAAGAAAGAGAACTTAGTTTAATTTGAAGCTCTTCTCAAAATGGAAGAGTAGATATATATATATAAATAAGAGAAGTAACACAATGCAAGGTAGGGTGCAGAGTGGTTTGATTTTTGATACAGCATGCCTTGTAAGAGCACACATATTTATATGCAAATTATGATGTAGGATTTGGACCCACACCATATGGTGATTGAATATGAATAATGAATGCTTACTCTGAAATGACGTCGTTTTTAGTTTTGATATTCTTTGGAAAGTTACCGGCAACTGGGTGGTCCTGTACCACCCACACCACGGAAACGGGGACCACCGCCTTCTTCGTTCAATAATGTGACACGTGGTGGGACGTGGTTCCTTGTAAGTACCCACTGTTTTTGTCATTTTACAATTCATGATTTCTTTTTTTTTTCATTTTC
This sequence comes from Stylosanthes scabra, assembly GCA_036250425.1. Taxonomy (NCBI): domain Eukaryota; kingdom Viridiplantae; phylum Streptophyta; class Magnoliopsida; order Fabales; family Fabaceae; genus Stylosanthes; species Stylosanthes scabra. Next base: position 107,239 of record JASCZI010151106.1, on the reverse strand, counting down.
AATATATTTTTTTATTTTTAGTGAGGGATATAATAATAATAATAACAACAATATAAAATCTTGATATTTTTTCTTTTAATTGATTTTATTGTGAATATTCCAGAGCAGTTTGGTTCTTTGTCTCGAATTATTAAGGTGAAGTTTATCTCTTATGGTAGTATTGTACCAAACTTTCATTATTTTCTTTTAGATAAGCTTATTCCAACTTTAGATTATCCTATAATATTTTTTTAATTAAAGATAGTTATATTTCGTTTTACTAAATAGAAAAAATAAATACATATGAGTTAGATCCAACTTAAATAATCAAAATAAAAAAAAGTGGGATCGTTATAAAAGTTAAAGATATAAATATTAAATAAATTGCGAAAAAATACTTAAAAAAGAATAAGAGTAAGAAAATTTATATTTTTAAAACTCAATGTTGATTTCAATGACGGAGGCAAAAATCATTTACCGAGACGCTGCTTCAAAGACGTGTTGGCGCATCAAAAGACGGTCGTGAATAACTTTTTCACAATATCCATAGACCGTAGTAGTATATAAAAATCGTTTATCAAAATAACAAGAACTCAATTCAAATTCCATCATTATTCAAGATTGTTAGTTTTAAATAAAATTATTCTCGAAAAAACGTGAGATATTAAGCCTTTCTGATTTAATTATCCTCATAATTGAATAATCGCAACACAGTAATTTTAATCTTGTTTAATGAATTTTATTCTTAAGAGAATAGTGAATAAATAGTTCATAATGTTTGTAAACATATGTTATTGTTAAAATCATGCAATATTTTTGTCGGTCCTAATTATTGGATAAATATAAATCATTTTTTATTATTCCCGACTGGAAAAATTTACTTTCTTCTATCTCATATATGAGTTTTATTTAATAATTTATTATTAACTAATAAATTATTATATACACAAAATAAAATTTAAACTTTTAATAATTGTTTAAGTACATAAATATAAAACTGTGACCTTCAAATTATAGTCGCCATTTTAATTTATAGCAAATGTCACAGTTTTTAATAGCAACAAATTAGTCATGATTATAGCTAAATGATCTATCTATCTATGTATTTATCTGTCTCTATGTTATATAATAAGTTAATAAGCATATTGCTATCAAAAGTGTTCTAAAATGCTTGAAATTATCAAAACTTTGACATGCCATTTGGTAATCTAATAATGTTCGATCTCTTAGTCATTGCTACCTTTTAAATTTATTTAGATATCGAGAATAATTTTAAACATTTTTCTTAGTTAAATTACTTTTTATAACATATTTATCATATTCTTTTTTTCTTTTTGGAATAATAATATCCATTTTATAGTTTAATGATTGGTTTTTATTTTTAACTGCTATTCAATGTCATAGGCTCATAAGCATAATATATTCTAATTGCACATCACTTTTATATATATATAAAATTATATGAGGAAGAATATATATATATACACTCTCACAGTTACATAAGAGAGAGGGGTTCAATTTAACATAGAGTAAAAGTTAATTAAGAGTAAATTTAAATATAATATGAAAAATAATTTAAGAAAACTGTATCCAAGATGTGCAATAAATTACTTATTATAAATAAATAAGTAAATTTTTCGATAAATGTGCCCATCTGCTTCTTGAGGAGACTTAGAGCACCCACAATGAGTAACTCTCCCCACCCCTATTTCTGATCCACTTGTCATAAAAAATAACTCCACATCAGATTTTACATCATAAACAGTAAATAGGAACTCAAATCGTCCTCCTTTTCTCCAATGCAACGGACTTATATGGGTCTCCGTTGCGGTTTCACTTATCTAATTAATTAAAATAAAAATAAAAACACAATTAAAATTTATTTTTTATAATATTATTATAATGTGTAGATTAAATGTAATGCATAATTATAAAATAATTAATAAATGACAAAAAATTAATAATTTCATAAATAACAACAATAAATAAATTACATAATACAAGCTTTAAATAATTTGCAACATGACTTAATAAAATAAAACAGTTAAAGTCTACGATTAACGACGTGCATTGTGAAAAATTTTGATACTAGTTAAAAAAAGAGTTGATTTGGTTTGGTTCGATTTTTTCAATGGCAACAGAAATATAAGTAAAATTTTGGTGGAAGAGTTTTTAAGAGGTTGATATAAATTATAGTGAATTGTGAAAATTAAAGTGTATGTTGTTGGTATTTATAGAATTAATTAATTTGCAACAAATAATATTATTAAAATTTTTAACTATTTTTTAATTAAAAAATTAATTAAGTTAAACCATAATTAATTATTCTTTTAATTAAAATTTTTAACTATTTTTAATTAAAAATATTAAATATCAAAATTTTAACTATTTCTTAATTAAAAATATTAACTATCAAAATTTTAATTAAAAATATTAATTAATTATTATAGCATACCACTTTTTTTCTCTCTCCTCGTCCCTCCTAGCAGTGACTCATCTTCTCTCTCCTCGTCCCCATTCATTCACTCCAATGGTATGCTACTTCACCTTTTTTGACAAAAAGTTGAAGAGTAACCAGCATTGTGGGTGCTCTTAGAATTTCTTCTTCTTTCTTTTTTCACTTGATCTGTTCTCAATTTGGCGAATTTGGGTTTTCTGAACATAAGCATGAATACTATTTAACATTAATTAGGGTTACCTAAAGTAATAATATATTTAAGGTCGTCAAATTCGTGAGTTTAAGTAAATTTTTGATGTCGATTTAGACTCAATTCGTGAGTAGTTAACTCATAAACTCATATGAATTTACCTATTATATAAAAATAAAAATATATCATACATAATCTCAAATTTAGGTATTCAAATTTAATAATTTTCCATTTCAAAATACATAATAAGATAAACTAGTGGTATATAATATCATAGCATAAATGTTTTAATATATCCAAATGACAATTATCAATTATATAATAACTATAATAATATAAAACACACAACATACAAAATTGAGCTTAAAGATGAGTAAATGTGTGTAAATCAGTACTTTTATAACTCTAACTCTTAACAAAAATTTTCTTTTTTGACAACACCACGTTTTGGACAAAATTGGGTCAAATTTCAAACTCGTTGACTCCCTCTTAAACTCGCGATACGCAAGTTTACTGAGGTATAAATTTAGTGTCGAGTTAATACGATTCCACCACCTAAACTCATAGTTTAAAAGTTAGAACTAGAGTTCAACACTCCTGAGTATATTTAAAATAAAATTTCTAAACTTATGATCTTAATTAAAATTTTATATCCACATAAAATTTCTAAACTTTTTTCCACTTAATCATTTTATTTATTTGTTTATTTATTTATTTATTTATTATTGTTGTTGTTGTTTTTTTTTCTAAATATTATTTTATACTTATGATAATATATCAAAACATATCTGTTTGTCAACCTTTTTTTGAAAAAAAAACCCACACTACCCCTTTGGTATGTGTCGTCTATCTCAAAACAATAAAAATCATTACCTTTTGTGGAATCAATAGTGACAATATATTTTGGTGAAAACTACTCCTTCAAAAATTTAAATTGATAAATGAACTACATTAATAATTGTTTCTGTAACACAGTTTTTTATTTATATAAGAATCCTTTTTTGAGTTTGTTTATTTTTTTCATAGGCTTTTTATTTGTTTTTCTTTATTTCGTATTAAAATTCTTTCTTTTGAGTTTAACAAAGATCAAACTCTAATATTAATGTAGACTATTCGGTTGCAAACAATAGACTCAAAAGTAAAATAATCGTTCAAAAAATTCTTTCTAATAATGCTTGCAACAATAACAATGGCATCAATTGTAACTTATATATGTATATATCTTAAATGTAACAATACATTTTAAAACTAATGTGTATATATACACACACAAAGACTAAAGAACAGAAAGATATATATTATAGAAGAGTCATCCATCCCCACTGCATATATTATCTGTCATTTCAGACAATAGTATCAACTTTTTATTGCTATTCAATGTATGTTTGCCGCGTTTCCATGTGGAAACAGATAAGATCATAAGAACCTTAGCCAATAATAGCTGATCAACCATATCTTTCAAAATAAAAATAATGAATGAAAACTTATGAAAGGATATGCTATGATATATAGATTGATAGTAATATATAACAGAATAAAACATAAAGATTATAAGTAGTTGTATATATATTAGAGAGAGAAGTGTACTGGACTTGAAATAAAACCAAATTCAAAGTCGCTTTCATGAAGTATATATATTAATTTTCAAAGCGCCACATGCATTATGCATCAACATAACTACCATCTACCTGCCCTCTTTTGCAGTCACATACATGGGATATATATATATATATATAACCTTTGCCCAATTATACCTGATACCATTAGACGTAATTTACCTAGTTCATAATAATAATAATAATAATAATAATAATAATGACTCTAGGTAAGGAACCAATACTTTTGTGATAAACGAGGATCAATAAATTAGTAATCATTCAAAATTAAAAAATTAATCATCCAAATAGAATAAAATTATTACTCGGCTCATAAAATATAAAAGTGATCATTCGTTACTTCTCCACCGTTACCACCATCAACTATAGCCGTCTAAACCTTAAACCACCACCAATTGTAACCCTCACCTACAGAACAATAACAACAAGGAAGGAAGCGGCGGGTGGCGGCACGATGCGAATAAGAGGAAGAAAAAGTTGCAACGAGATTTAAAGAAGAAGAAGGCGGGAGGCACGGGAAGAAGAGTAAGAAGACGAAGAAGATCCGAGAGGAGGAGGAGGATGATGAGGAGGTGCGTCAACGGCGAGGGTCAAGGGTGGCGGCGCGGTAGGGCGAAATGTAGAAAAAAAAAAAGAGAAACTAGGGTTAGTATTTTGATTAGTCATCATTGATCCCAAACTAATGGCTCCCTGATAATATGATTATAGAAATAATTTTGCAACAATCATTAATTTTTCATAATTAGGTTATTAATTATACACAATGTATATGTATAGTGTAGTATAAATAAAAGCTCAATCAAAATATTATTTATCTAATTATTTATAAAACTCTAATAATTAAAAGTCCAATAAATTTTTTTTAATAAGAGTTTAGTTTTATACAAAATATTTTTTATCTTTTATAATAAAAAATATTAGGGCAAAAATTACCACTAATTATTTGTAAAATTTTAAGTTATCAAAGATTAAAATTACTTGAGTCGGCGTCTTCATATTCACGTGTGCATCATTTTCTTGTTTTCATAGGAATGTTTATGTTTATCTTATTAAGAGTTTAATGGACGATGAATATTTTTTATATATAACTTTATTAAAGGATATAAGCTATAAGTATATATAAGTGATAGATAGTTTTTTCATTTATAACTTATTATTTATATATATAAAAAAATAATGTTATTCACACACTTTTTTATCAGACATCGAATTTATATTTATATAAAGGTACGGTTTTTATTAATTAAATATATATTTTTATGCCCACAAAAAATACAAATAATTAACATACTAAGTAGTTATGGTATTTTTATACTTTGTTTGATAAAAGAATGTATACATAGTGGAACTGTAAATATAATTACTAATTTAATAACACGCATCATGAATGAAATTTGAGTAATTTTTAAGTCTATTTTTGACCCTGCATAATTTATTTTTTAGATTTGCCCTGTCTACAAATATTCAATGCTACAAACTTCATGCTTAAATTTGAGCCATCCAATTCTAACAGATATGCCTTACATAATCAACTAGCTCTATTCTTAAACCTTTTTTTTTTATGTTATACATTAACTAGTTATTTTACATCATCAATTTTAATTTTATTATTGTGTTTCTATCTATCTTACTCAACCAATTTTCGTATAAGAAATTCTAATTAAAAATGATTCGTAGGAGTAGTGAAAAGGTATTAATTTAATTGGATTATAATTTTAAATATATAGCCAAGTTTTGTGGCTTATAGAAAAGACCTAAGGCTCATTCAATTTAGAGTAATTATTATCTAAATCAGTTTTCTGAAAGTTTTAAATTAAATTTGTACACTTTTAATATTTTTTTTAAGTTTTAATAACATACACAAAATAATATAAGTATCTCTTTTAAAAAAAATACAAAATTAAATTAACTGTTTTAATATTTTCATAGTTTTAATATTTTCATAATTTTTTAAAGACTACTTTAAGATTTCTTTTAGTTCTTTGGAAAATACTACTGTTTTATTTTTTGTCCAATAAAAATTATAAAAGGCCAGGAAACTATATTTTCCAATAAAAATAAACGTTAAGAACTATATATTTTGTGTACTTTGATATTTGAAAAACTAAATTAAAATATCAAACTTTAAAAACTATATAGACTTATATGGGTAATTACTCTTTAATTTTTATACATACATAAAGTATATTATTCGTCAATCTTATTTAAGTTTTGAAATCCTTGAATAGTGACTTTTGGCTAACTAGGGAGGCCATAATATTTGGTTGATATATCTATCTATATATTATGTACGTGCATGTTTTATTTTTCAAGACGGAGAAAAATTTAGGGAAATTATTAATCAAATTAAAACTTGTTCTCATAATAAGATCTAATAACATGGATACAAATCCAATGAGGTCCTTGTCGATTGAATGAAGTCATCAATAATCAACATTACCGTTTGAAATTAAACACACACAAGGTCGATTTTTTGCATCCAAGTATTTAATGGCTTTTAGAGGTTACATAGAGTTATTCTTCCAGTATCACAATTTATTTTGGATCACAAAAATAAAATAAAATGATATATACCCTATTATGACTCTTGGTATACCGTTAGGTCGTTTATTAATTTACTTTATTCTACTTTATTTTCCCCTTTAAATATGCTTGGTTATTTCTTAATACACACTAATGAAGTGATAGTTCTTTACACCAAAATATACAATTAGCAACGGTTTTGAGACGAAGTCAACTATGAATAGTGACGGGTTTAATTAATAGCAGGGATAAAGTGTATATAAAATGACAATAATTTTTTTGTTTAATTATTCTATTATATATACCCTGTAATTTTATTAGTTTTTTAATAATATTTTCATAGTTTAAGAATCTGTAATTGAATTATTATATTAGATAATTATATCCTTGTTATGTATTTGTTATTCTTTTTAGAAAATACACATTAATCCTAAAATAATTTGCCTTTGAAATATTTTATAATTTATCCAAAATCAAATATAAAAAAAAATATTAATATTTTTCAAAAAACATATAACCTAATAATTAAATATTTTTATCTAATATAGAGACTCAATATAATTACAAACTTTTAAACTATAATTAAGGTTTTTTTGAAACTGTTAGAAAAGAGAGAGAAGAATGAAAGAAGG
>JASCZI010151106.1:64016-92543 GCA_036250425.1 Stylosanthes scabra | reverse complement strand
CGGTTCGAAATTCACATCAAGAATTTCGCCACCCTTGAGCTATCAGCTCGAGCCTAGCTAGGAAATTATAAATTTCCGTCGGAGTTATTTCCCTCAATATACTCCGCTTGTTCTAAAGACAGCTGAAACGGTTAAACCGTCGCCAAAGAGCGTACCGTAGCTAAAAACAGAAAATCACCGAAACAAGTAAACACTGGAGACGAACTCCACATCAAAGACATCTAGGGTATCCAAGACCCTTAAACACGCCATCATTCATCAAAAGCACAAAAGCAAAGGCGGTTAACACGTTTCTGTCAGAAACGGGAATAGCAGAAAGACGGGATTTTACATTCTAACCCGCTTACGAAAATTTTGTCCTCAAAATTTGAGTCAACAAAATCCGAAGAATCACAAACAAGCGATAGCCTTAAGCATATCATAAAGCAACATTCGTAAATGTTATCGAGAACACAAACAAGCGGCACTCTCTCTTAACAAATCCTCAAAGCAAACTTCTCGAAAGCATAAACAAGCGGCATTCTTAAGCACTTCTCAACACTAACTTCGTCAACGTCACTATAAGCATAAGCAATCGGCAGTCTCTATCAAACGACGTTCAAAGCAAACTCCATATATCGTCATTAAAACGTTAAGCAAACGACACTCTCTCAAGAAATTCTCAAAGCAAACATCTTAAATCTTTAGCAAAAGCATATACCAGCGGCTCACATAGGCGCTCTTTAAAGCAAGCCTCACAAACATCACATGAAAAGCTCATACTCAATGCCACACGTAGGGGACAAGTTAACCCTATATCTCCAGCGACATACTCTATCCTGGAACTTGTGGGTTCATGACCCTATCTTTGTTGTTAGTTGGGGTCCTTAGGGAAGGCTGCCCATTCACATCCGACTCAAACACTCTATCAGTGGCTACAGCCTTTGCGATGACTCCCCCGAACCACTCACACCTACACGGCAATCCCTGGCAAAGTGCCAAGGCTGTCCACAGTTGAAACAGCTGGTGCCATTAGCCCTATACGGCGCAGTCCCATGGTACCCTTTACACCTCAGACATTGTTGCTCATGTTGCCCCGGTCCATCTATTTCATGCACAGCAGCGTCTCGGCAGGTGTCCGGGCTTTACACAACCATAGTAATCCAAACCATATTTAGTTTACTCTAATCCATTTTGATTAAAAACTTGCCAAGCATAAATCACGTTAACACAAATGTGCTTTTCATCAAAATTAAGTTTCAAAATCAAATAGCTACAAACTTTCGTTTGTAAACTCTAATCCAAACACACACTAAATTTGCATATGCGTGTGCTGGAAACCATTTCGCGATGATTTTTCCATGACCGTTAGAATAATCGCCTCAAATGCGGAGGTTTCTAGCTGACACCAAATACAGATAATGTTTTGTAGCAAGTGTAAATTATTGCTAAATTGTTATTATAAACCGTTGCTATAGTTGGGTTTTAAATTCAAAGCATGTACACTGATTTTTTTTTCCGACAAAAAATTGCCCACATGTTGGAATTAGTATAGTAATAAATATCATTCGCACAATTTAAATATGATTCTAATTGGCTCTTTAATTGAAGTTGTGAATTATTAACTCCTTTAATTTTATTATAATATAAAATGTAGCACAAATTACTAGCTATTACTAATTATTTTTTCAGTAACCAAATTTTATGCATCTATGAATGGAGAGACAAGCTTGCGTACACCACGTAGAGGAGTTTCGTGCTTATTTATATATTTTATCGGTACGACTAGGTCCACATAACATTTCTTCCATAACCCGTCCAAACATAATAATATATCTTTCAAATAACAAAACACATTTAAATATTGTCTGAAAAATTTTCTCTTTTATTTAAAACTAATAATAATAATAATTTTTTTTCAAAATTATTTAAAATTTGAAAATAGGCACACTTAGTTCTTCAATTAAAAATTAACAAAATTTTTATTTTAATTATATTCTAAATTAATAAAACATAACAAAATATTTTTCAACATTAATTATTTTGCACACATCTAAAATAAATGAATAGCATCTAAAATACATTACGAACACATTCAAAAATTAATTATATGTACAGAAAATAAAATAAAAACACATCTGAAATTTGTAGTTTTTTATAAGCCAATATTCAATACACATCTAAAATAATTTAATAACTGTTATATGGATTTAGTGATTTTCCAGAAATACAACTTAGATTGAACTTTGGAAACAAGATTATGGATACCAGTCAATGAAGTGCATCAAAATTCATGAAAGACTTTGGAATAAGAAATGGCAGAAAGAACAAAGACTAGATTTTATTATCACTCCAGAGAATTCCGAAGTGAAAATAGTTTGACAAAACAAGATTACAAAGTAATTCGTAAACATAAATTGATCTAAACTAAATTAAAGTGAAAAAAAGAACAAGAACACAAAAGAAATTATGGATGGAACCATTATTCAGAAAACTGGACGAAAGCACAAGTCAGAAATTTGCTATGTGGATGTGAAATGTGTTTGGTTAGTCTTCCGAGTGTGAAAATTCCAACATCGGTTCAGTACAATCTTCTAGTATTTATAGAGATCCCAATCCAATTGTCATTTGCCACGTGTAACGCTTGAAAAAGAAACCGTTCCCGCTCATGCAGCTCATGATAACCTCCGATAACCGCTTCCTAAAACTCCGTTGGCATCCTAACTGCTTGTGCTTTTGAATAATCTTTCCTCGATTCTGACGATTAAACAAATTCAAACTTGAATTCAATTCTTCTCTCAGTTATCAAAACTCTGGACTTAACTAAATCTTGTAATTCCCACAAGATTCCTCACAAGCTTTCCTTCAAAATTCAAAATGCAATACCACACAAGTATAAGGCATTTTTCGAAATCATCATAATCACATGCATCATTCTCGATTTCGAAACTGACATATATCACTTTCGATTTCGAAAAGGAAAATTTATTTTCGAAAAAAAAATTGCCCCCTTGGATCAATTTTATTCTTCGAAATGTTTTTTTTTTTGAGAAAAATAAAAATTCTGATCCAGAAAAAGGAACCAAATTTAATTTAACATTTAAATATTTAATTTCACTAATAATAGCGTGTTTATCGTGAAACGTGCCCACGTTCTCTGCTACACTCTCTCTCTCTATCAAATCATAACTGACAATAACTTAGTTTCTTAGAGAAGCTATGAAAACCTTTCTTTCTCTCTTGCACTTTTTACATTTCTAGAAATTCATTTCGTCTTCTCATCTTTTCTCTCTGCAAATTTTCTCTTTCTTCACAAACTCTTCCATTCCCATAATCTTTTTCTCCAGTGATCATAATCTCTCAACTCATCAACACTTTCATTATCATTATCTTAAGGTACATTTTCCTCTTTTCTGTGATTCTTAAAAGTTTCATTTCTTTTATTAACTTAATCAGTGTTGAACTGTACTAATTTACAAGCTTGTTATAGGTTCATTAATGGCGGCAGAAACTTAGGCTCAAACACAGCAAAACAAGGAGCCAAAAACTTCTCTAAAAATTCACAGCCGAGACTATGATACCATCATTGAAGACCCAGAAGATACTTTCAATCCGGAGAAAATCCTCTTCCCATTCGCCGTAGAAGATAGACTGCACTGTTTTGTGAGTCCACTCATGGCAAAAGAAGAAGCCGAAAAGGCTAAAACCTTCTTTCCGTCTACAAAGAAACATGAATTGATCATGAAAGAAGATATGAATATTGCTCGATTTCAGAATGACCCGAAAATAGGATCAAAGAAGCTGAATTTCATACAATGGATCGAAAGGTTAGAACCAACAAGAGGAGCCCAATGGAAGAATCAAGGTATTCATGACCTTATTCATCTTGCTAAATATGATCTTTCTATTAATCATTGTATAGTGGATGCTGTGTCATACTTCTGGAATTCAACCACCAATTGTCTCCATCTTCCATGTGGAATGGTTAGTCCAACCCTATTCGAAGTGGCATCTATTACTGGTTTAGCTTCATCAGGTGTCGACATAACTTATGAATCAAAACCCCAGTCGAATTTTGACCTCGAATGGAGGAGCAGATATGGAGATTTTATGAGTCTTCATATGGGCAAAATTGGTACTACACCTACTGATGATGAACATGTAGCTTTCTTAACTTATTGGCTCAATGCCATTGTCTTCTGTTCGAGGAGTGTTACTATGCAAAAGTTTTATCTACCCTTAGCAATCTTGATTCATGAGTCGAAAGCTAGGCTTTGTTTGGCCAAACTACTCTTGGGAGATTTATATTGCAATCTCGGAGACTTAGTGGAACAAATCAAAGAAGGTGTTATTGGTTTAAAAGTTGGAGGACCACTATGGCTAGTTCAACTTTGGATGAATGTTGTCTTCGAGCCATTCATGAGGCTCAAGAAATCAAAAGTTCAAGTCAAGCTACCAATTGAAGGGTTTCGATTGGCTCATCTGGTACCAAATTTCAATTGCAAAGGAGATGACTACATTGATCTTTTCTACTAAGTCTTTACAAAACTTCTGAAAGCTAGGACTTTCAAAGATGGTGAAATCAATCTTGCTCCTTTTGCTGCACACTCGATTGGCCCCAATTGGTTCACTCAAGATCGAGTTAAATCGAATGATAATGCTCAAAGAGTAGTTGATGAACATTGGGCAAACTATCTGGCTGTTCAAGTTATACCATGCAGCTTTCCTCAATACAAAACAACTCGATTCCGGATCTTTCTTCATTCTCCTCATTTCATGGCTTGACAAATGGGCTTTTCACAAGCCATTCCTTCTCCTTATTCAATGGACCCTGAAAAACAAATTTGTCAATTTGTTCCAAATTCTTCTAAGGAGATCAAGCAATTCATGGCAGACAATCTTTTGACTCGAACTTTTTATGATCCACTCGATTGTGAACCAAGTGGATTTATAACTCGAGGATTCATCAAGTGGTGGGATGCTTACTATGAGCAATATAATAGATCTTTGGATGATATAATCAAAGGTGCCACTCGAAAAACAAACCAAATCAAAGAAGCTGAAAAAGCAGCAGAAAAGGAAATAAAACAAAAAGAAGCCGAAAAAGAAAAGGCAGAAGAAGCCACAAAAGAAGTTCAAACAGAGAAGAGATCTAGGAAAAGAAAGCCTGAATCTTCGAAGACGACTTCGAAAAGATCTAAATCAAATCCAAAAAGAGCAACACGAACTTCTGACATCCCTGAGGTAAGGATTTGAATACCTTTCTAACGTCTATTTACCTTTGAATATAATCCTATACTTATTAATGACTGTGTAACATTTTCAGGAACCGAACCCAAGTGGAGTGAATCCAAAATCAAACTCTATATCTGAAAAGACTCGACCTTCTGAGAGTATTCAATCTTCTTCAAAAGATTCTTCGAAAGAGGCTTCTTCCAAATCAAAAGAATCAACATATTCGAAGAAATCTAAGGTAAGAGTAATTTTAGATAAATACTCACTTTTAATTGAGGCTAGAATTTTGTTTCTCATATAAACAAAAAAATCGGTATTTGTAATCATCAAATCAAACAGGCTACTAAAAGAATCGAAGAATCTGATGATCCTGAATATGAACCACTTCCGACTGACCACCAAGTTAAAAAACGAGACGTGGCTCAGAGTGAAGAAAGTTCCAAAGGTTATTCACGTTCACCTTCACCAGAAAACATCAATATTTCCAATGTTGAAAATACCAAGAAGGTTTCGAATCTTAGGGTCAACAATCCCAGCTCAGCCCTTACAAACAAAGGAATACTTCAAAAGGTAGTGCCACTTACTCCTAACATTCCTATTCGACCTGGCACTAATAGAGGAATTCCAATTGACCTAAGAGTCCAATTTCAGGAAAGACTCGAAGAAGCTAGAGCTGAAAATGTTAAAAGAGTTAAGGAATCCGTCAAACCTCTTCCCTCGATTCCAGTGATCGATATAGAGGCTGATGATGAACTCAGTGACTTGCTGAAGGTCATCTCAGAAACCAAAGCTAGAAGCGAACATGTAGTCTCGAATTCGGAGAACAAGTCTATTCAACAACCTCCACAATCTTTTCAACCACCACCTCAATCAGAAAAAGAAGATTCATCGATTTAGCAAGCAAGAAATGCCTCAATGCAAAAAATCATTCTGAAGAGTACTGCTGAAAAAATGATAGAACTCATTGATCTACCCCTCGAAACTCTTCAGAAAGATGCATATTGGAGTAATGAGTTGGTTGTGTTCACAAGCTGCCTTGTCGAAAAACAATTTCCTGATGCATATCGAGAAAAGGTTCAATGTTTTCCAAAAATCTTTGACAACTTGTTTCATACTCGAGAGAACTTAAGTAATCTTCGACTTAAGGCTGCTCTTGTGAAAGAAAATTGTGAAACTTTAGCAACTACAGAGACTGATCTCAAAGAGAAAGAGGCCTTATATGAGAAGCATTTGAAAGACGCAAATATCATGCTCGATGGTCTTTCAACTGAAAGAGAAACTTTGGTAAAGAAGCTTGCTAAAATTAAAACACAGATTCAGGAGATTGACAACAAGACTTCAAAGATCAAGAAACCTCTCGATAAGATTCAAGGAAAAAGGATCGAGATTCAAGACAAACTTTCAGAGATCAAAGAAAACCAAAAACTGAATGAAGAAGACCTGAAAAATATTCAGAAAGAAAAAGATGAAGAGACCCAATTATTCAGGAGCATGTGTGAAGAAAAGATTCAACTCAAAGAGACTCTAGAACTTTTCTTGAAGGAGATCGATGGCTAAATCTCTCGAAGGTTTGGAATGCCAGATACATTGTGTACACAATTTAACTTTCACTTTTTAATTCCTTTGTTTGTGCTGAACAATTTCCTTTTATCTCTTTTGTCATATTGCACACTTTATTATGCATAGTATGCTTTTAAGTATTTCCCATTAATCGATTTTAATTCATGTCCTGTTTCAATATTCTTTACTTTATAAGCATTTCCATTAAAGACTTCTAAAAGTTGAAAAGGTCCTTCCCAATTAGGTGACCACTTCCCAAATATTCTTGACCGTTTTTCAAAGGGTAAAATCATTTTTAACACTAACTCCGCAACTTGGAAATTCTTATTTCGAACTCTTTTATTATAAATCCTTGTAACATTTTCTTTTTGCATAATGATATTATCTAATGCAATTAATCTTTCATTATCGAGCTCATTTAACTCATCATACATTGCATTCCAATAATCTTCGATTGGCAATTCATTCTGCTTCATAATTCGAATCACATTTAAATTAATCTCCAAAGGCAAAACTACATCATGACCATAAACTAATTTATAAGGTGTTGTCTTAGTTGAACTTCGAGGCGAATTTCGATATGCCCAAAGAATTTGACTTAAAGTTTCATGCCAATTTCGAGGTCTAGAGCCGATATGCTTTTTAATAAGATTGATAATAATCTTATTTGCAGCTTCTACTTGTCCATTTGCTTGAGCATAATAAGGTGTAGAAGTCACTAATTGAATATTTCGAGATTGAACATAATCAATCACATGTCTTCCTCGAAACATGGTTCCTTGATCAGTTGTAATACTTTGGGGAATTCCAAACCTATGGATAATATGCTCTTCAATAAAATCAATTATTTCTTTTTGGGTAACTTCAATTAAAGGAATTGCCTCAACCCATTTTATAAAATAATCAATCGCAACCAAGATAAATTTATGACCTTGCAAAGAAGGTGGGTGAATCATTCCTATAAGATCCAAAGCCCATCCTCGAAATGGCCAAGGTTTTACAATCGAATGAAGTTCTGAGGTTGGAACTTGTTGAATTACACCATGTTTTTGACATTCTTGGCAAGCTTTTGCATAATTTATACAATCTTGTACCATCTTTGGCCAAAACACTCGATTTCTTCGAAGAATCCATTTCATCCTTTCCCGAGCTTGATGAGCTCCACAAATTCCCTCATGAACTTTGCCTAAAGTAATAGGAACTTCATCTTTGCCTAAACACCTTAAACGTTTCCATCGAGAGATTTCTTATATAACTCATCTCCTAAAACAACATAACTTAAAGAAATTAACTTAATTTTTCGAGATGCAGAAGCACTTGGAGTTAACAAGTAGTCTGCAATATTTCTCCAATCATCATCATCATCCCAATCTTGAATAACCATGACTTCTCTCTCATATACTGGAACAAGGATTTTCTCAATAGTTGAGAATTCTTTTAGAATTTCAGGAGATACCCTATATCTTGATGCAATTTGAGCCAACAAATTTGCTTCCTCATTCTCTACTCGTGGAATGTGTTTCAAAGTAATCTGTCGAAATGACACTAATAATTCCCATACTTTATTCGAAGAGATTTGCAAAATATCACTTGTGCACTTGAATTCCTTAGAAACTTGTTTCAAAACTAGTTGAGAATCTCCTATGATCTCGACATCTTGTATTCCTTTTTGGATTAAAATTTTAAGAACAATAATCAATGCTTCATATTCAGCAATATTATTTGAACAAGGATATTTCAATTCGAATAAAAACCTTAAAGGTTTCTCATCAGGAGACATAATCAAAATTCCTACTCTAGCTCCATCTTTATGTTTTGACCCATCGAAATAAAGCTTCCAAGGCTGTACTTCAATGAAGTTTGCCCCCTTGGCATTGCTATTTTCGAGTGATTCAACAAGAATATCTGCAATGGCTTGACCCTTCACAACTTTAGAAGGAACATATTGTAAATCGAATTCGGTTAGGGCCAACATCCACTTTCCAATTCGTCCTCGAAGAATAGGATGTGACAACATATACTTAACTAAGTCAGTAGTAGAAATCACATGAACAGTTCGAGCCACCATATAACACTTTAACTTAGTACAAGCATAATATAAAGACAAGCATAATCGTTCGATCGAAGAATACCGAGATTCTATAGGAGTCAGAACCCGACTCAAATAATATATGGCTTGTTCTCGACCAAATTCATCATCTTGTGCAAGCATACACCCAATAGTAGAATCAGTAGCTGCTAAATATAATTTCAAAGGAACATCATTTCGAATTGTTTCCATAACAGGAGCTGTGGTTAAGTAAGATTTTATAGAATCAAAAGCTTTTTGATGTTCATGATTCCAAATAAATTCAGATTCATTTTTTAGTTTCACTAAAGGTGAAAAAATTCGAGTCCTACCCGAAAGATTAGAAATAAATCTTCGTAAAAAGTTAACTTTACCCAAAAAGGACTGAACCTCTTTATTCGATTTTGGTGGTGGTAAATCGAGAATCACTTTAGTCTTATTTTGATCAATAGCGATTCCTTTCTTATGAACCACAAATCCCAAAAAAATTCCAGCAGATAACCCAAAGGCACATTTCAAAGGATTCATTTTTAATCCTTTCTTTCGCATAGTTAGAAAAGCCTTTGTCAAATGATCGAAATGTTCATCAATAGAAACAGACTTAACCACTACATCATCAATATACACCTCCATGAACTTACCAATAAAATCATGGAATATAGAATTCATTGCTCTTTGATAAGTAGCTCCTGCATTCTTTAATCCAAAAGGCATCACAATCCATTCATAAGTGCCCAAAGCACCAGGACATCGAAATGCAGTCTTAGGAATATCTTCTTCAGCAATGAAAATTTGATTATAACCCGAATATCCATCCATAAAACTTAATATTTCATTCCCAGCCGCTGAATTAACTAACATATCAGCAACAGGCATATGATATTCATCTTTTGGAGTAGCATTATTTAAATCTCGAAAGTCAATGCAAACTCTTAATTTACCATTTTTCTTCATCATAGGGACTATATTAGAAACCCAATCGACATAACGAGCTGTTCGAATAAATTTTGCCTTCAACAACCTCTCGATTTCTTCCTTAATCTTAAGATGAATATCAGGAGCAAATCGACGAGGTGTTTGTTTCACAGGTCGAACATTTGGTTTCAACGGTAAACGATGCTCGACTAGAGATCTATCTAAACCAGGCATTTCATCATAATCCCAAGCAAAACAATCTTTGAAATCATGTAAAACATGAATCAATCTTGACCGAAATTCTGGAGAAATATTCTGACTAATATAGTTGGCCTTTCATTTTCTTCAGTTCCTAAATTAATTTCTTCTAAAGGATCCTGAGATTCAAAACCTTTATGTTCTTGTGTATCATCAAAATAACTTTTTTCAAATCCAAGAGGTTCAAGATCATAAATACAATCTAGAGTAAGATTTTTAGAAGATAAAGACATATCATTATTTAGCATTTCAAACGAAGATGACAATGAAGCACAGAAACCTTTATCCGAAGAGACATGATCTTCGATTGAAATATTGTTCAAACTAAAATTAAAATCCACACCACTATTAGAATCATCTTGAAAAGAAGATTCAATCCTAGGAAAGGAAGAACATGCAGCAGAATGAAAACTCCTAAATGAACATTCTTTAGAAGAACGTTCAATACTAGAATTCAAATAACATGCAGCAGAATTAAAATAAGTTTGTAATTGAGAAACATAGTTCAAAAGTACATGATCAATGCCTGACTCTGATAAAGCAGACTCTCGAACCATGTTGCCACACTTCACTCCCAGCCAGTAGGAACAACTCCTGATCCAGATGGTACCCCACGAAGAACCAAGTACAGCCCCTGGTTAGTCATGAAACAACCATCACAGTTAGATGAATTCAACTCATGTTGAACATTAATAGGCTTGATATTATCATTGTAGACTTTGAAATCGACATGCATTTTCTCCATATAAAGACTATCATCAGCAAGAATTCGATCCACAGTTCCATTGTCATTCCAAAGTAACAAGCGTTGATGCACAGTCGAAGTTACAGCTCCAACACCATGAATCCAGTCTCTTCCCAACAAAGCATTATAACTTGCTCGAGAAGAGACTACCACAAACATAGTCTTTCTTATAACAAACCCTACTTGCACAGTCAGCATAACCAAGCCCATTGCAGGAGTTGAATGACTAGAAAAATCGATCACAGCTATGTTAGTAGAGATCAAATCCTGCTTGGTTTTTCCAAATCGAGAAAGCATACGCTCTGGCAAAAGGCTAATAGCAGCTCCCCCATCAACCAATACTCGATTCAAAATAACCCCATTCAAACAAGCTTTGATATGAAGAGGCTTCAAATGAGACTTTTGTTTTTCAGAAGGCTTCAGAAAAATAGCCTCTCTTTGAGGTCGAACCAAAAGGAATTCATCTCCTTGAGCAGGATCATAATAATCCCCATCAAGCCATTCTTGGGAACTATTAGCAAACTCAGCAGGCAAAATCGACAATACACCAATCATCTCATCTTCGACAAACTCATCATCATACAAATCATCACCCATATCATCCTTCATATGATCCTCTTCATTTTTTGAGTCTGAAACTTCTTTATCTTTTCTTTTGGTTTCAGGAAACACAACTCGATCCAAAACAGATGGTTTTGCCCCCTTGTCAGAATTTTCAGAAGAGCCAGCTTGGGTCTGTTGCAATCGATTTCCACCAGAATTGAATTGGCCTCGACCACGACCACGAGAACGGCCATAAAATCGACCACGGCCTCGACCGCGAACCCAATATCCTCGATCACGAGTTTGGTACCCCTGGAATTCAGGAGCCTGATGCTTGGAAGATTCTCCAACCCAAAGCATCTGAGTAGGAGGAACAACTATCGAAGTTGATGAATCAGTTCGACGAGGGCCTTGTCTCTGTCGAGCCTGCTCTTCCTTATGAGCCAACTCCTTCTTCATTCTCTCCTTTTCGAACAAAGCTGCAACTTTAGCGTCAAAGACGGCATTACATCGAGGACACAAGGACACATCTCGATCTTTCAGTTTTTGTTGCATCAAAAAATCAAGCAACCCCTCTCCAATTCCAGGAAACACTTGGTGAATGTTCTGTTCAAAATTTCCCAAAGAGGTATCGAATTCGAAAGAAGTAAATCCTGCCATGTGTATTCCCAGACAAAAGGGCTCAACATAACTCGAGTTAACCTCGAAAGGCTCAGTATCAACCTTCATGTCAGCCTTAGTTTCTTCAAATCTCAAACGTCCTTCCATAATTGCTTCTTGAATTAAGTCCCTAAAACGTACACAGTTGTTAGTCGAATGACTAGATGTTTGATGGAATTTGCAATATGGTTTTCCTTTTACTTGCTTTGCTGACATAAATTTTTTTCCATCCAAAATAACCAATTGTTTATCCTTTAAAAGTACATCGAAAATCTGGTCAGACTTTGTAATATCAAAACTATATTTCTTATTCCCTTTAAAATCGACTCCTTTTTCAAAATTACTTAACTTTTTCAAAGAAGTACAAGCATAAGGAGGACCCTTTTTCAATTTAGCTAAATCAATTTCAAAATTTTCTTGATCTGATTCCTCACTAGAATCTAAAGTTTCAACGTAAGAAACTTTTTCCTTTTTCAAATAAGGTTTATAATTCGAATATTTATTCTTCTTTAATTCTTTTTTCTCTTTCTGAAGTAGTTCGACTTGTCGAACTCGTTTAGTCAGATGGGTTAAATCGGGAATATGGATATTAACAAGTTTTCGACGAATATCGAAACCCAAGCCCATTATAGCCATTTTGACTATCTCCGATTCAGGAATAGTAACATAACACTTATTCCTAGCATTTTTAAATCGAATCATGAAATCATCAATAGTTT
This sequence comes from Stylosanthes scabra, assembly GCA_036250425.1. NCBI lineage: Eukaryota > Viridiplantae > Streptophyta > Magnoliopsida > Fabales > Fabaceae > Stylosanthes > Stylosanthes scabra. The sequence goes on along the minus strand of JASCZI010151106.1, from coordinate 79,861 downwards.
CCTCCTCTTCTCTCTTAATTGCAAACAAATCAGTTAGATTAAGTTTCAACTCGCCTCTATAAAACTGACTATGAAATGCAGTTTCTAATTGAGCCCAATTTGTAATAGAATTTGGTCTCAGATTTGAAAACCAAGTAAAAGAATTCTTTGTTAAAGAAGATGGAAAAAACTTCATTTTCAAATTTTCATCATTTGCTAAGTTCCCTAATTCGACTAAATATCGAGCAATATGTTCAACAGTCGATTCCCCAGCTTCCCCAGAAAATTTTGTGACAATTTTAGGATTTTTAATCCCTCTAGGAACTTCAACAATTTGAACATGCTGAGGAAATGCAGAAGCATAATGTGGTCGATCAAGAAAACCAACATTCAAACCAACTCGATTTAAAACATTTTCAACAACTTGAGTGACATTATACTGATCAATTCGGTTTAGATTTTGAATTTCATGCAAAACATGATCAGCATTTTCATTTCGATGAACAACTCGAACATGATTTTGATTATTGTTTAGAATATGATGAGTCTCACCATTATCATTGACATCATCATCAACTAATCGAGAAACTCTTTCGATACGATTAGCCAACTGTTCATATTTCAAATTTGTATCAGCCATCATAGGATTTAAGATGCTTGTAAGATGTTGAGTTAATAAATTTACTAAATCTAACTAGATTTCTTCAATCAAGTTTCTAACAGTTTGAATTGAAACACCAGAAGTTGAAGATCCTATGCTTCTACTCATTTTAGCAGAAGCAGAAAATGGTGGGTTTGTACCAAATTGTACACCCAGATTAGTATTTGAAGAAGGAGTAAATGGTGGTTGCACATTCCTCGGACGAGGATTATTATTGCCACCATTCCCATTACGATTACTTCCACCGTTATTATTATGGCTATTTCCACCATTATTATTATGACTATTTCCACCATTATTTCCCTTAGTAGAAACTTGAATTCCAGAACTTTGCCTAACATTTTCAATTTGAGAAGAATTTTGTGTAGAAGATTGAGAATTAGTTGAACCTGATGAATTAGATTCAACATTTGAATTTGTATTAACATTTGACATTTGAATTATTCTTCCACTTCGTAAATGCATGCAAAATTAAACAAAATTTTCAAAGTTCATAATCTCAGAATCATGTAACTGCCATGGAAGACTCATGCAAATTTCAAATTGCAAACAGATTTCAAATATTTTCAAAATAACTTTGACGCTTTTCAATAAAACTGTCCCACCGAGCGTGCCAATTTGTTATACGGATTTTGTGATTTTTCAGAAATACAGCTTAGATTGAACTTTGGAAACAAGATTATGGGTACCAGTCAATGAAGTACATCAAAATTCATGAAAGATTTTCGAATAAGAAATGGCAGAAAGAACAAAGACTAGATTTTATTATCACTCCACAGAATTCCAAAGTGATAATAGTTTGACAAAACAAAATTAAAAAGTAATTCGTAAACATAAACTGATCTAAACTAAATTAAAGTAAAGAAAAGAACAAGTACACAAAAGAAAGTATGGATGGAACCATTGCTCAGAAAACTGGACGAAAGCACAAGTCAGAAAGTCGCTCTGTGGATGTGAAATGTGTTTGGTGAGTCTTTGGAGTGTGAAAATTCCAAACTCGGTTCAGTACAATCTTCTACTATTTATAGAGATCCCCATCCAATTGTCATTTGCTACGTGTAACGCTTGAAAAAGAAACTATTCCCGTTCATGCAGCTCATGATAACTTCCGATAACCGCTTCCTAAAACTCCGCTGGCATCCTAACCGCTTGTGCTTTTGAATAATCTTTCCTCGATTCTGACGATTAAACAAATTCAAACTTGAATTCAATTCTTCTCTCAGTTATCAAAACTCTGGACTTAACCAAATCTTGTAATTCCCATAAGATTCCTCACAAGCTTTCCTTCAAAATTTGAAATGCGATACCACACAAGTATAAGGCATTTTTCGAAATCATCATAATCCCATGCATCATTCTCGATTTCGAAACAGACATATATTACTTTCGATTTCGAAAAGGAAAATTTATTTTCGAATAACAATAACCTATGAAATAATTATTAACACATCTACAATATCATTAGAATGAATGAATATATAGTTAAATGCACGGATATGAATACCAAAAATTGAAATCGTAAAAAAAAGATACACATGCAAAGTACAATAAAAATCAAATGAAAATGGTGCTTGAAGTCTTGTACAAAAAATAATATAAAAAAAGGTAAAGTAGACGAAAAGTTTCAATTAAACATGAAATAAAAGATAAAACTAAAAAAAAAAAAAAGCTTACCTGTGGAAATAGAAGACACGAAAATCTAAATTCAAAAAATACTTGAATCGGTTACATTAGCTCTTATTGCTCTTCGGTTGCGATACACCATTCTCAAACGTGGGTAGTTACAAAAACAAAAAAAGTGATGAACACATATAGATATATAGATTCTACCCTAAAATATAGGAAGATAAAACAAATAAAAGTTAAAATAAAATTGGACAAGGTTAATTATGGCCGATTTATGGATGAAAATCTATGTACACCTAGACTTTTCGATATTTTATATTTGAAGTACTTTCGATTTTTAAAATTTTATTTTTGGAAAAAAAGTAAAAACAATTAAAAAATTAATTAATATAATTATTGAATATTTAAATCAGAAAAATATCATTGGATATCGATGCATGGGATGTATGGAAAAATAGTAGTAACAAAGCACGAAAAAAATTGTGGAGATCATGTGGATTGCACATGTATGTGTTTGGAAAATCAAATTCGTACTATTCATATAAATTGATTTTTGTACTATTGCGAAGTACTGAATATGAGATCTGAACAACTAGCTATTGGTACCGAAACATCTTGTAGCGAGTAAAAATTAGTTAATTGAATTATAGTGTAAAATCTCAAATGTCGTTGATCATTGGCGTGGTGCTAGTTTATTGACTTTTTCTTTTAGACGAATAGTATGTTGAAAATTTAATATTAGTATAACAGAATTTTAAAGTTTAGTTAAATAATTTTATTTAAGTACATGATTTTTAAAAATTTACTAATTTTTAAATAATGCTACGAAATACTTATACATCAAAATTAAGTTCAATTTTATTGACATAAAAGGCTACAAAATTTATTACCATGAAATATACAACTATCTTTCTCCTTCAGAATAAGGGAAAAAGATAACTCCCCATGAGAAACAATCCCCCCACCCCCACAAATAATTAAAGGCAATGTCCAATTATTTGTACCAAAAAAAGTATATAATAAAGTGACAAAGGAGATGAACGTGATGGCGCCAATAAATATATATTAGTTGTTTTATAATATATGATAATTCAATGATTTTTAATCCAATAATTTTAATTAGTCATTAATTTTAATATGTATATATTTTATAATAATTATATAATTAAAATCAACGGTTAAGATCATTAAATTATTATATATCATTGAATATCTGAAATAGATCATATCCTATATATATATTACAAGAAATACGGGACTTAGCGGCGGTTGGTAAATGCCGTTTATAATTGTGTTGCTAAACAATTTTGCCGTGATTTTTTAAAATCGCCGGAACAACGGCAATGAAACACAAAATACGGTGGGGTGTATTTTGCCGCCGTTTAAGAACCGCCACTAACGGCACCGATGGAAAGCAATCTGATTTTCATTAAATCGGTTACAAATCAGTAGTTCAGACTCGTGAACTGTGCTCCTCCATAGTGCATACCACACTAAGAAACTCCCTATTTTGGTAATTAATTCTAAAAATTCTTTGGGAGTGATCCGAACCAGAGATAAAAGGGTAGTCTAAACTCCTTCAACATACATTTTACTCCATCATCAAGCACATTCATATATTGTTACTAATTTTTTTTTGAAAGGTATATAGTGTAACTAATTATATATATATATATATATATATATATATATATATATATATATATAAGTTTGTATAATATGCAAGTTGTGCATTAGTTTGAATGATTTAGTTTTAATTATTGATAACTTATTAAATTGTGGTTGATATTTTATATATTATTTATAAGAAAAAATATTTTCTTAAGCATAAAAATTGAAGATATTATTTTTTTAATAAATTAAATTTAAATGACGTGAAATATTATTTTTATCATTAAAATTTGTTTATTTAAATTTTTACTTAAATTGGAATCTAAGTTAAAAATTTAAATAAACAAAAAAACATTTTGCAGCGGTTTGACCTCAAACACCTCTATATTCCTGCTATTTATTTTTTCCAAGATGATTGCTGCATCAACCACCGCTAAAATCATTTAATTTCGCAACCGCCATTAAATAAAGTAAACCACCGACATTGTCTATAAGCCGCCGCTATTTACCGGATTTATTGTCATGCCCGAATTACATATATACAAAATAATAAATCAAAAGAATAAATTTAATTAAGACAAAAGTGTTGAAAACCATTTTTAGTTAGTTAGCTAATTATAGGGTTTACGTTTATAATTTAGAAGTTAGAGTTAAGGATTTATAAGTAAAAAAAAAAAGGTTTAAGGATTTATGAATTAGTATTTAGATTTGAGATAAGAAAATAATTTAAAAGGTTTGTTGATATTGATTTAAAAAATTGATTATTTAATATTATTCTTTAATTAATAGGGTAGCAACCTGAATTTGTTGGCCAAAACCCCCACACAAACTTTGATTTTCCTAGAAAGTAGCTAACGGATTACATTAATTGAGTTTCTGTCCGGAGAAGTGTTTGTTTTGTTTGTTTTTTTATTAGTTTCGTGTTGGGTTCAAAATCGTTCACTATAAAAAATTTCTTATATACTTTGAAAATGATAATCCAGCCGAATGCAACTATTAGTTATAAGTATAACAAATGAAGATACTATATTGATAGTGTAGATATTAATTATTAGATCATGTGATTGAATAATTAGAGGAGTAAAATGAATTAATTATAAACTTATTATTAAACTGATCCAAGAAAGCAAGTTAAACTCATTGAACTTACAATTTAGTGGTTGGTTGTTTCATTACGCCTGAAAGCCTATTTTGTTGCAGATTTATTTTTTACAGCAATTCAACTGTCACAATAGCTTCCAATTTTAATTTGCATTAGTGGCGGTTATAAAACCCCAAATAGTTAAACCGCCGTAGGTGTTATAGTATTATTTTCAATATACGTAGATAAACTGAACTCAAATATAGGTAGTATCTGAATTTATTATATACAGATAAATTGATGATTACACTACCATTAATTAACTGAAGGTGGTTATAATCTTAGCTGATTGAATAATAAAATTATAAAACCTAAACTTAATCCTAGCTAAAATCAAAAAAAAAAAAAATTAAATTAAATGAATTTGTTATATTTAAACACCGCAAATATTGTTGAGTTTCTTTCGATTATATGTTTTGCTAGTTTTTTTTAATATGTTTTGTCTTTACTTTCTTCTTTTGTGGGTCGAAAGTTCAATTAACGATGGAAATAATAATAATAATTTAGTTACAATACTAACTGAAAATAGTTTTATAATAGTAACTAATTGAATAATAATAAAATTATAAAATTTAAATTTAGTCCTAATTAAACAAAATCAACTTAAATTTAAAATAAAAACAAATTTGTTTTTTACATATATATGGAGGTATAGTTATTTTATTTTATGAATTTCTGTATGGTAAAAATTAAGCAAGTTCCACATATGGAAAGCCTTATCTACTCATTGTCCTCCAAAGAGGAAATTAAGAGTACATCACATGTGCCAGACCACAATAATGCAGAGGGTGAGAGCTAGTAGAATCATTTATATCCTGTCTCTGATCTTTTCCTTTATATATGATGATGATGAAAAAAAAAAATCAAAATTTTATTGGTCATGAAGTATTTTTTGTTTTTGCCCAATAGAACTCTTGCCCTTGAGCTCCAACTATTTTTAGGAAAACTTGACCAACTACTAGACGGTTCATGTAAGTGGAGAACAGATTCTTGGTGTAGAGTTGACAATTCTCTTGCAGCTCTTGGTGTCGATAATTGCAAATGGCAACACTATGACGGTGATCTGACATAAAAATAGTTGGATCTATGACTGTGTTGGTGAATCAAGTTTTGTTTTTAATCTGATGTGTATTTGTAGTTTTATATGTGTGTAAGCTCTGGTTCAAGGTTAATCCACTTTTATTTCTGGATTGTTATATCAAAAAGGGATTAGGACGGGATTTGAACTTCCTTCTCAATTGGGTCCAATGATCTTAAAAAATGTAATTTTTTTATTTAATTTATGTTATGGCAAAGTATACTTTTTGTCCTCAACATTTTCAAAAATTTTAAAAATATCTTTAACGTTTAATTTAATTCAATTTTGTTCTTAATGTTTAAAACAAGTTTTAATTTTACCCTCACCGTCAATTTATTAACAGTTAACCATTATTCAACTTTTTCTTTTCCCATTTTAGGCTTTATTATCTTCTCTCTCATCCATTCAACCCTAACTTCAATCTCAAATGCCAACTTCCCAAATTCCAACCACCTCTCTGCACCTCAACTACCAGCCTACCATACTCTCACAAACACCATGCCTTTCCATTCCTTTTATATCCCTCACCACCGCCATTGCCATTCGCCCATCATAGCCAACCAACATAACAATAATAGACAAAAAAGAGGAAGAGAAGAAGAGTGAGATGTCAGCGACATGAAGGAGAAAGCAAAGAAAGAAGCTATGGTGGCAGCTGAGGCGGCAGTGATAGTAGAGGTAGAGAGGTGGCAGCGACTCGTAGTGGTTGGTTGGGAGGCATCACAGTTGGCTAGAAACACACTCCTCTCTCTCTCCATGTTTTGTCTTTTTATATATATTTTAAATATATTCTTATAAACCATATGTATGTTTATTCTTGACGAAAATAATATTATTGGGATGATGTATGTTTATTCTCAACCCACTACTCTCTTTTTATCTATGTCTTGATGATGTTTGATTTTAGATTTGAAAGACAAGGTGAGGAGGTTGCCGTAAGAGACTATAGTGAGTGGTGGAAGTTAGAGGAGAGGGACATATGATTGAAGAGAAGCAAATTATTTAGCAGAATCGATTTTTATTTTTATTTTCTTTTAATTATAATTTTAAATTTTAAATTTTAAATTTGCAAGGAAGGGTTGCTTAGGCCTAGAAATTTGAAAGAAAGAAAAAGAAATTGGAGTATGTTTTACATTATTAACAGGGTTTGAATTCTAATTCGGTGTGCCCATGGGGATGATGGGGAGAGAGAGAAAAGAAGTAATGAATAATGATGAAGAATTAATGGAAATACAATGATAAAATTGGAAAAAATAAAGTTGTCTCACGTTTGACCGTTAACAAATTAATGGTAGGTGTAAAATTGAAACTTATCGAAAACCTTAGGTATAAAATTGAGACAAATTAAACGTTAAGGGAATGTTTGAAATTTTTCGAAAACGTTAGGGACAAAAAGAATATTTTACACTTTATGTTAATATCGTGTAGCAATTCAAGACTATACAACTACTTGAAAAATTATTGGAAGCACGATAAGTTGGTGTTGTCACAATAAATTATAAGTACCCATATAGAAAGTTTCGAGAGCCTACATCTTTGAGAGCCTCTATCAAAACCCTAACCCTAGCCCCTTCTTTCTTTACCCACCGTCACTGCCATCCGCGCTGCCACTGCTGTCACCGCCTCTTCTTCTTCAAGCAAGCGCGATCCCATTGCCATTACTACATGTGCTGCCTCCTCCTCCTCTTCTTCTTCTTCAAGCGCGATCCCACTGCCATTACCACCCGTGCCGCCGCCTCCTCATCCTCCTCATCTTCTTCTTCTACAAGCGCGATCTTGCCACTGCCATTGCCACCTGTGCCGCTTCCTCTTCTTCTTCTTCCTGCGTCCTTGTGGTGGCGCTTGTGGTGGTGGTTAAGTACAAAGTTTTGGCATTGAATTCTTATTGTCAAACATTATTGTTAGATTAGTCCTAAAATTCTTGAAAATTTAACTACTAAAAATATATTACATACAAATAAAATGTTAATGGAACAAAATTAAAACAAAACAAAATTTAAAAATTTTTAAAAATTTTTTAACAAACTTTAATGACAAAAAATAATATACTTTACCCATCATATTTTAATCCAAAATTACTTTATTTAACCTAACATTCATAATTTTGGTATTTCATACATATAATACCATGATTGTATGTTTATTATATATATATAACATTCATAATTAAGAAATGTAAAATACGGTAACCTACTTCGTAAATATAAAGTAAGGTAAATATTAAATATTTTAGACTAATTTTATTTTTCTTTTATACCAAATATTATTCAAAATTAAAAAGGTGCATTTATAAGGGACATAGTAGATTATTTATCTTGGGGTTAATGCCTTGTGTTATCTTAAGGTGCGTTTGGTTCCTGATAGTGAAACTGAGACTGGGAGACTGAAACTCAGTATTGTGTTTGTTGGATAGAGACTGGAACTAAAATTTTAGTTGCCAGAATTCCAATATTTTCAGTACCTCTAGTTAGAAAGAACTCAGAGAATGAGACTGAAACTTTAATAATATTTTTTAATTCAAATACCCTCAATTAACATTAAAGTTTTCTATACTAACATTTGTTTCTGCTCTATTAACTTAATTTAATCTCTATCTCTCAATCTCTATCTCTAATAAATTTTAAATCAAACACAATACATAAACCTATTTCAGTATCAGTCTTTCAGTCTCAGTTCACCAATCTTAGTCACCGAGTCTCAATCTTAATTACAAGTTGGGTATCTCTTAATTATACTCAAGATATTAGGCACTAAGAAATGCTCATTCTCTTCATCTAAGATGAAATAGAAGTATAGAACATTCAAGGAAGATGGTTTTTATAAATTAAGAGGGTCTTTTATTACCTTTTTATAAATTAAATGTGAAAGTAGTGAAGATATTTTTCTTCATTAAATGATCATAAAATAATCAAACCTACCTACAAATATTGTATAGACAATATATGCCTTATTATACTTATACTTCATAAAAAGAAAAAAAAATTTAGGTATATACAACGTAATAATTTGCTATAGATAAACAATATTATTAATAACAACGTAAAAATAACATATAGTTTACTTGTTCAACAACAACAAAACAAAGTTATAAACCCTGCACTATTTTTATATTCATTATGAATGGAAGAAACAAAGAAAACATAGCTTTCATTGCGTGGCCATGCCCCAAATAAGCTTGCAACTTTGAAAACGAAAGTGCAAAGTAGAAGAATAATAATAAGAAGAAATTAAAGAAAATGTTATTTGTATGTTAAAATCTGTATTATATTTTTGAACACCTAATAAAAAAGCCATCTCAATACCCAAAAGAAGTAGAAGAATTTAGAACTATAACAAGCGTGCGGCGACATGAAGAAGTTACGTAACAAATTAAACTCGTTAGGAAGTGACTAGTGGCATTGATTATTAATTTATTATTCACTTGTGCCATTTTCATTGAGGGTTTGGAAAACGACTTTGAATTAATTTTTCTTTTTAATCGAACCACGACATTTAATTTCTAGTCGTCAACTCATCATATTGATGTATTGTATTGTAATTTTTGGGGTAAAGTTCAAATAATTTTAATGTGTGACTTGGCAAGGTGTTAAAGAATGCACAATAATGGACCACCTTATCTATAATAAAATGGAAGTGATATGCTTGCTTACCTAATTGAGTGAAGCGATTCTTTATCAAGATTAATTGGAGTGCATACACTTTGCAAGTATATATAATATTCCTTTTGCTAACGAATTGTGTTGTTTCCACTTTTATAATGCTAGTTTAATATCAAGGAAAAAGGATCCATGAATAGTCACAGATCATATTATTGAAGTTATAGCTTTTGCATGTAAATAATAACAATGCTAGTATCGGAACAAAAATTCAACCAATATCAACCAACAATTTAAATTAGATATTTTATTTTCTTAGGTTTCGAATGTTCTATTTTAAAGAAATAGAAAATTAGTTGATGATGATTGATTTATGTTTCAGATGTTCTATAACTTTCATTGTGGATGTTTTATAAACAATGATTATGAATGTTTTATTTTTAATTGACTAATTTATTGATTAAAAAATTATTGACTACCTGAACTTCTCCAAATAATAATAAAAAAAAAGACCTTCTAAGAATTCAAAGCGGAAGAGGCATGACACGAGAAATCTATGTTGTGGAACTAAGTATTTTACATTTTGTATCATATTAATATTAAAGTAAAATATAATTTTTGTTCGTAATATTTTCGAAAAATTTGAAAAGTATTCTTAATGTTTAATTTGTTTTAATTTTGTCTCTAATGTTTATATAAGTTTCAATTTTGTCCTTAATTTCAAATTTTTTATGGTCAATCTGTGATCAAAATTTTTTTCCAATGGCACCATTCATAAACTATTCTTATTCCAAAATCCTTTTTTATTCTCTCTCTCCTATTCACTTCTCCCTTCTCAAACCCAACTATGACGACCTGTTATCACTTATCATCTTCTCCTCTTCCTCGATCTGAATTTTTTTGGAAAAGATATTAATATAAGAAAATGTTAGTTAAAGAAAAAAGAAGAGTGTTTTTTGTTTGTTGTTGAACGAAGAGATGTTTTAGTCATGGTGGAAATCGGGATTCTAACTTCTAAGGTTTGTGGAGTTGTTATTAATTATGATAAGAGAAACTCTTCCAACGCAGATTAAAAATAAATACTTTATTTATTTGTTTATTTTTCCCTAATTTGAATGTATTGGCGTTGGAGATTAATGAGTGCTGATTATAAAGCTTCTGATAAAGGACACAAGGATAGGAATTAAAACATACAACTCTCTACTTATAAAAATTAGATGAGCAACAATAACCATTCAAATCAAGTCAAACCAGCAGCAATAATAACACCAAATAGCAGCGGAAAAATCAACAATAATCAGAAAATTAGAACAAGTTAGCACATCAAGATTTTAATGTGGAAAACCTCCTCAATGTGAGAAGTAAAAACCACGGATCACCAAAATCAGGAAATAGCTTCACTATGATGAAAAATAGGGTACAAGAGAGTCACAAATTACTGTACAAAATGTGCATACAACAAGCCAAATAACCACAAGCTCCAAAGCTCATAAACAAGAACAAGATGAAAATACCACAAAACAGGGGCTTCTGTCCGAGCTCGATTACTATCACTACAGACCTCCAATCAAGATCTCCACCGTTCAGAATGAAGAACAAGATGATTAAAATATGCCGTCCAAATTTGAGCTCGATCCAATGGTTAACGAATCTGCAGCAGCCAATTTACAGAGAGAGGTTGTGTATGCTTTCTCTCTTTTTCTCTCTCAAATGTTTTTCTTGTTCTCAACAAATGAGACACACTCTTAGCCAACCCTAACACCCCATCAGCACTTCAACATTTCCATGGGTTTGGATACCAACATTTGGACCTTTCTCCACATAGGAAGGGAACCCAAAAACCCAACAAATCTCCCCTCACGACTATGTGGAGGTAACCGCCAATCCGGCGATTAAGCAACAAGCTTCAAACTTCCTCCTCGGTAATGTCTTAGTCATCATATCAGAACCATTCTCATCAGTGTGAACCTTTTCAAGTTCCAACAACACATCATTCAAAACATCATGTATCCAATGATACCTCACATTAATATGTTTGGACCGAGAATGAAAAGTTGAATTCTTGCCAAGATGTATAGCACTTTGACTATCACAAAACAAGACATACCTCTCTTGATTAAACCCGAGTTCCTTCAATAATTCCTTCATCCAAAGCATCTCCTTGCACGCTTTAGTAATGGCAATGAACTCGGCTTCTGTAGTAGACAAAACGACACACTTTTGTAATCTTGATTGCCAAGACACTGTTCCACCTACAAAGTTGATCAAGAAGTCTGAAATGGACCTTCTTGAATCAATATCTCATGCCATGTCTAAGTCAGTGTAACCAATTAGAGTAGGCTTCTCACTCCCAAAACATAACTTCATGCCAGAAGTATCACGAAGATATTTCAAATTTCATTTAATGAAAACACACCGTAAAATCTTCAATTTGATGATCTTGTTGTAATTGAACAACCATAAATGCTGCAAAGTAGTGTGAGACGAAAACTCACCATAAAGTCTTCAATTTGATGATATTTCCCTGTTACAACCATTTTGCTTTTTTTTTTTTTCAATTTGATGATCTTTATGGAAGAAAGGGATGATGGGTTAGGGTTAATGGGGATATTTCAGTAATTTTCTTTTTTAATCTTTATATTTCTCCGTCTTATAAACCTAACGCCAAACACAATACACAAACTTAATTTAGTTTCTGTTTCTCAGTCTTTGTCTTCCAGTCTGAGTCTTTTAATTTTAGTCCCAATCTCCTTCCAAATGTACCCTAAAAGTCCTCCAATATCATATTGCACATAATCCAAAATTCATGAGTATCATGGATTGTAATATCAAATCTCATTTGTTTTTACTTTATCATTACAACATGCTCATAAAACACAAACTTTAAATTTTTTAAGCAATCCCCGTTTAGTTCGAGTTTGAAAAACTTTTTCACCATCTTGTCCCAAACACCTATAACACAGCTTTGTTTCTCTTTTGCATCTTTATCGCCACTAGAAGGTGTTGCGTCACTGTTGTTATTGTCCTAACTATTATACTATCTTGATAGTAATACAGAATGTTTCTTAAGAAGCCTTTCATTATCACCACTTTTTTAGAATTTTGCCGTGAGAATTTCATTTTTTATTTTTCACTCCTTAAAGTCAATTTACTTAATACTCAATAGTCTCAAGTGAAATGAGATTCTTCTTCAAACTTTACACATATCGAACATCTTTTGATATTATTCTAATGGTTTCATCATGATTCCTCATGCCATCCCATTTAAGCCCGCTCTGTTTACATGCCAAAAATTTTCAACTTGAACCATTTATGGTCAGCCGGATGGGTTTAATAGATTTAATCGTTTATTTATTTAATTTTGAAAAAAAATGACAAAAGTTCAATTTTAGACCTTAAAGATAAAGATTTGGATAAAAAGGCTACTTTGGAGACAAAAATCTTGAAAAAATATGATCTTTTTGTGAGTAGATTGAATTTTTGGATATGATGACGAAAAATATTTAAAAAATATTGAATTCTTTCGAAAGAACTAAACAAATATAAATAGGCCAATCTGTTTTGCCTGCCATTTTTATGGGTTAGTCGAGCTCAGGTCATTAAACCCACGTCTCCAAAGGACCTAATTTTGGGAGAAAAGTCCACTCGTTTAGGATGGGTAAACAGACTAATTCAATGTACTCGACCCATTTTGACAATTCTACTACCCACTCCTTGGAGTTCGAATCGCTATGCAACATTCTAAGAGGCCAACAAATCCTCCACTATGACATTGCCTCAACTGCAATTTTTTAATTAGATTCCGAAAGGGTTTTTCGGACTTTATTTTGACTAGAGATTCTTTTTAACCTGGATTTTTGGACTTGATTCGTCAAGGTTAAATATTCTTGGATTTGTCCTTCGTGCTGGCCCTTCTTTTGGAAGCAGACTGGCCTTCTTATAAGGATTTTTTTTTAAATAAATAAAAAAAAATTCAAAATTTACAATTATGGGCGCGGATACAAGAATTTACGAAAATAAGCCCTCTTTACTTATCCCGGGCTCAGTGGTCCCGCGATACAGTTTACACGTATCTCGGGTTCACTGAGCCCGAAATAACCCTTTTCATGTCTGATTGAACGTATCTCGGGGTCTCAGAGCCCGAGATATGTATCTCGGGTCCACTGAGCCCGAGATAGGGTCCGAATTCATCTATAAAAGGGAGCTCAAGAGCCACCTCAAAGCATTCAATCCTCCCATACTCTCTCCCACTTCCAAAAAACAAAGAATGAATGTTAATAATTTCGTGGTTGTCACTCTCTATCCAAATGGAGAGATGGGGCACGACAGAGATGGCATCCGGTTCCGATCCCCCACTCCGGTAGTGTTCCAGATGTATCCTGTTGTTACCTTGGAGGAGCTGAAATCAGTCATCCTGCACAACATGGGGTTGGGGGCTGTTGGAACGTCGTTAGTGAGACGGGTTGCATATCGTCTTCTTAACGTCTTTCCTCCCAATCCATTCAAATTCAAGATTTTCTGGGTTGATAGCGATGAGCAAGTGCATGCTCTGTTTGACCTGCACCGTAGATACGGGACTCGTGAAGTGATGGAGCTGCTTACGGAGATGCTGAGCATGCCGGAGGTTGCTGGGGGTTCGTCTAGCTCGAACGGTGTGATACCGTGCTCGCCCATCCACTGTCCGGGGCCGAAAGTGCCTATGCCGACGGATGGTAATTCCAGAGAGGATTCTGATGAAGAATTCGTGCCCGATATCGAGGAGAGCAGCGAAAGCTCAGATAGCTCGTAGTTCGTGCTGGAGTCTCAATCGAGAAGAGGGTTTTTGCTCCCAGCACCCGCCCTGATTCCGGATCTATCATCAGTCAATAGTCATTTCCACACGTTACATCTAGAGGACATGGATGAGGAGCCGATGAAAGGATTCGGCGGGGGTGGTGACTACTATGATGTAGACGGAGGAGAAGATTTCAGGGTCCGTCATCGCTTCAGCAAAAGAGAAGCTGTCCATTTGGGTGTGAAGAAATACAACATCAGGCGGGCTTCCGAGTACAGAGTGGTTGAGTCTGATCCATACAAGTATGTTTGTAGGTGCAAGCGGGGAGAACGTGGGTGCCCATGGTACATTCGTGTGTCCCTGTGGACAAATTTAGGGTATTGGTGAGTTGCACACAATCTGAACTCATGTGTATTTATTCCATTTTAAATAGTTTCATGTGTGTAGAAATTAATAACAAGTGTGTTTTCTAAACCGAACAGGGAGGTGCGGAGGTTTGGTGGCCCGCATGAATGTTTGGCACCGTCGATGTCATCCGATCATGCGCAGCTTGACGGTAGATTGATTTGCAACGTCATATTGCCCATCATCAAGTCCAACCCTTCCGTTCGCATACCTGTCTTGCAAGCCGCCGTGCAACAAAGTTACCACTATATGTCGTCGTATCGGAAGGTTTGGTTGGCGAAGCAGAAGGCGATTGCTAAGCTGTATGGTGATTGGGAGGAGTCTTATCTCCTCCTTCCTAAGCTTCTGGCTGTGCTGCAATATTTCTGTGAGGGTACAGTTGTGGATTTGAGGGTTGGTCCGTACTACAATGGTGACATCGTGGACCAAGAGAGTTGCCAGTTCGACAAGGTGTTTTGGACTTTCCCATCATGCGTCGAGGGTGTTAAACATTGCAAGCCGTTTGTCCAGGATGGTAACAACAACATATTCCCAGCAACATTCGCCATCGTTGAGTCAGAATCGACCAATTTGTGGTCCTTTTTCCTGAAGAATCTGAGGACCCATGTCATAACGAAGGAAGCTGTTCTTCTGATATCAGATAGGTCGCCCACGACCCGTGCTGCATTAGAGGCTGATGACAGTGGATGGCATCCTCCGAGTGCCCATCATGCAATATGCGTGCGTCATCTAGCAAGTAACTTCATGAGTAAATTCAACAGTAAGGAGGGGAAGCGACTGGTGATGAATACTGCGTATGCACCCACCGAGCTTGAGTTTAATGACTGGATGAGATACTCTAAAGCCCGAAATGAAGGCGTGGATAACCAGGTTTATGAACAAGTTATAGCTACAGCATTGCGATGAGGCTCAAAGGTAGGGACACATGACGACAAACCTGTCGGAGTGTATCAACGCAGTACTTAAGGGAACCT
>JASCZI010151106.1:26594-57407 GCA_036250425.1 Stylosanthes scabra | reverse complement strand
CCAACTCTAATATATATATATATATATATATATATATATATATATATATATATTCTTTTTCAATTTAATAATCTTATAATCCTTAATAATAAGAGTTATATTTACTTCCCCATATTACACTTTTTCATCGCTCAAATGACATTAATATCCTTTCGCTCTTCAGTTCAAAATACCTTTAATAACAACATGCATGTTCTAGTCAACATTCAAAGTAGATTTTAATGCTAGTGCATCTAGATAATTTATGCCCAGATCTTTTCTAGAAAATACCAATTCCGGCTAATAATTATGCATTTTAATTTTTAAAACAGGAAAAATATAGATTTTTTTCAAAAATAAATAGTTTGACCAATTACGAAACAAAATCCGAGCAGAAATATATATATATATATTGAAAGAAGCAAAACAAAAAAATATACTCGATTTTTATATAAAAAAAATATTACACTAGTCCAATGAAAAATAAATAAATAAATAAATTCTACGTCTAGTTATTATTGGTATCTGCCCTTATTATTACATCATTATTATTATTATTATTAACCTATGATCTCAATTAATTTTATAAAAAGAAGAAGAAGGTAAAAGTCTTAAAATAAGTAAATAAGAGGTTCTAATAATATTCTCTTTAGTAAAGATATATTACCTTGTTTTACACACATTCACATTCATGGCCAGTTGACCACCATTTATATACATTTACTAGCTTTGATCCTTAGATATCTTTCCTGTTTTTTTGTGACTAGATATCTTTCCTTTACTAAGAAACACATGAAATAAACATTAATCAATTACAAAACAAAATCCCAGCAAAAGATTACTTTCCCTTTTAGAAAAAAGAATCTTATGTTAGTACACTAATCGGGGGTAAAAATAGATATGTATATATTTTAACAGTAAACTATTATTTTTATGTCAAATAGTTAAGAAATAAATATTGGGATAAATTACTGTTTTGTTCCCTAACGTATGAGTCTTTTTTATTTTACTCCCTAACGTTTAAAATGTCTTATTTTAGTCCTAAAATGTTTCAATTTTGATCAATCAAGTCACAATCCCAATATTCATATCCC
The DNA here is from genome assembly GCA_036250425.1 of Stylosanthes scabra. Classification (NCBI taxonomy): domain Eukaryota; kingdom Viridiplantae; phylum Streptophyta; class Magnoliopsida; order Fabales; family Fabaceae; genus Stylosanthes; species Stylosanthes scabra. Next base: position 56,334 of record JASCZI010151106.1, on the reverse strand, counting down.
TATTTAATTATTTACTTTATATTTTTTCTTTCTAAATATTAATTTTTAATTATGGTTGGTTGTTCCTCAACGACAAACCGAGCCGTTTGTGTCATAAAAAAGTCTTGGGAACCAATATTTATTTTAACAATAATTAACCAATAACATTTTAGGAAGGCCATAAATAATCTAATAAATATAATCAAGTGATCATCCAAATAGAACTAAGTGATCATTTAAACATAAGTAGATGATCATTCAAACAAAAATAAGTGATCATCCAAATAGAAATAAGTTATCAGTCCTCCTCTTAAAGAAGCCTCTAAATCACCACTGGAAGATTCAGTTTGTGTGCATCCTTCTTTCTGCAATGAGAGTCACAAATGATAAGTTATGGATATAGACATATAGTTACAGTTATGGTTTTTTAACTTGTACCAGTTTCGTTTGTAGGTTGTGATGATGTGCAAGGACATGCTACATAATATTGTGAATGATGAGATCAGAGGGGGCGAAGAAGGATGAACGAAAGTTGGAATGGAAATCGATGACGGAGTAAGGTTTTTCACGCATGGAAGACAAGGTATAGAGTTAGATCCAAGGGAATCACACCTTTACAAGCTTCAAACTCCGCACTGCGATGCCGTTGAATCCGCCGCCACCGTCGGCGTCATTACCCCCAACAAGATTGCAGTCTCTAACAGGGGCTACTCATGTGCAGTCCTCTGCCATAAGGGCATGGCCATCCTCATCTCCTTCGGTGACCTTTCTGCTTTTCTATTGAAGAAGAAGAAGTCAGGTGTTGGTTGCTATTGTTTACCTAACTGTTGGTAACGTAGCATAGCTCTTGTGTCATATATGCCTGCAATGGCCATAAAAGGAAGAGACACAAATATGTTTTAAATATTTAAGTTTTACAAATAATAAAACAGGGATAAACATTGGGATTGTCACTTGATTGATTAAAATTGAAACGTTTTGATACCAAAATACGACGTTTTAAACGTTAGGGACCAAAATAGAAAACGACCCAAACGTTAGCGCTCAAAATAGTACTTTACCCTAAATATTAAAATTGTTTCATAATTTTCTTATTTTTATGTTAAATATTTTAAAATTGTTACACCTGAAATTTCAACAAGAGTAGAAAAAGTCTTAAGAGCCAATATATTTAGAAGCCAATGCTCTTGATGGTGACAGTAGATGAATTACATATAATAACTTATATATTTTATGGATAATCATTTTTTTCTATCTGATTGATAATATTTTTTAATTTCAAATAATAAATTTTTTCAATGAATGATAACTTAAATATTAATTATCTAACGGCTCTTTAGTATTAATTCCGTACCACTCGATAAAAGTAGTTTTTCATGATTTAGCTATCTTTTATTAATTATTTAATGTTATCTTTTATTAATTATTTAATGTTTTTTAATTTATTCAGAATTGGTATATTACCATAATTTGTCTCATGCGACATTTATGGTAGCTATATTATCATGTTTATTACTTATTAGTACTTCTTCCATTCCATTATAATTTTTTTTTTTCAATTTCAAACCCTAATTAAAGTAATATTAAAAGTTTAAAAAGTGAAATTAAAATTATTACAATATTTTTATTATTAATGCACTAAACTCAAATTTGATTGGCTTAGAATAAAGATGCATTAAAGATTGTTTAATTATTTATTAAAATTGTGAGAGGATATAGTAGAAAAATTTTAATTAAATACACCTTGAAATCATAAGATGAGCAAATAATTTGAAAAAAAATGAAATTAAGTAATTAAAATGAAATGGAAAGAACAATTTTTCATATAATTATTAAAACCATGGCTAGCTATTTATTATCTTATAAAAGAAAAAAAAATTATAATGATAGTATATTAAAATTTATTTATTTATTTATTTAATTTATTCTAACACACGATCACAAAAAGGAAATAATTTTTGTTCTATAAAAAGGTAATTTTGTTGTTATTTTTTTTTCCCCAAAGGTAGGCTTTTTATTCATTAGAAACAAAATGAGTCAAGAAAAGTCCATAGGTCATCAGCAAGGGTAAATAAGGGAATTTCCAAAAGAAAAAAAACAACCAAACAATATATTTTTTTTTTTGGACTTTAACCAAACAATAATTCTTATCTTGCCTTGATTTTGTTGTTATTATTACTAAGATAAATAGTAGTTTAACGAATGAGTGAAATGAAAACCCTAGCAGACAGCAAAGAAGAGAGAGAGGGGGAAGGGGGCAAAATGGTGATTGTAGTGTAGAGGAGGGAGAGGAGAGAGAAAGTAGTGGTCAAAGAACGTTTTAAAGAAAGAAAGAAAATTGACTGTGAGAATTGAGATTATAGCTGTGTGCTGCAATGCAAATTGCAAAGCCTAATTGCCTCCGCGCTGCGGCAAATAACACGCAAATTGAAACAAACTGGCCCCACACTGTCCCACACCACACACACACACACTCTCTCTCTTCCTCAACCCTTTAAATACCCCTCATTCCTCTCTCTTCTTTTTCCTCTCTTATTCAAAATCAATCATAAAACCTAAACGAGCCAGAAGAAGAAAAAAAAAAAGAAGAGAAAAGAAAGAAAAGACAGAGGAGACCAATTCCAACGTTAGAACATGTCTTGCTCCGTCGCAGTTTCCAATTCTCCGGTGTTCTCTTCTCCCTCGTCTCTCTTCTACTCAAAGCCTTCCATTATTACTTCAATTTCTGCTGCCGCTGCTGCTGCTACGGCGTCGTCTTGCTCCTCACCCGCTTCTTCTCCTTCCTCTCCTTCTCCTTCTTCGCCGTTGCGTCTTCGTCTTCCAAAGGCGCCTACCGCGTTAACAAACCCTAATTCTATTCCTGCTTCTCTTTCGGGTGTTGTTGCGGTGTCTGCTTCTGCTGGTGCTGCCACGTCACCAAACGGCACCGTTTTGAAGAGGAAGAGGCCTGCTAGGCTTGATATACCTGTTAGCTCCTTGGCCTTTGGGATTCCTCCCTCGCCGTCTGCTGCGGCGCCGCGTGATGTTGTCGAGGAGGAGCGTGACGCCTTCTCTGTTTATTGCAAGAGAGGGAGAAGGGAGTACATGGAAGATCGCTACTCCGCTGCCGATAACCTACGCGGAGAACAAAAACTGGTAAGCAAAAAAAAAATTGTTTTTATTTTTTATTTTTAAAAAATATTATTGGTTGAAGAATTTAATTTTGTTTTTTTCTGGAACGTGTGGTGTCGTGGAAAGTTGGAAACTTTCCCTGTTGAATTGATCTGGGTCTATTTTTTTTGTTTGTAAAAACATGAGTCATAGATGAATTCTAATTTCTAAATAATTGTGAAGAAAATTTTTTTTTTTTGTCTTCTGATCTCGTGGATGGTTTTGGTCAATGATTTTAGGGTTTTTTTTTTTTTCCTTTGAATTTTTTAGAGTTATTAATGGGTTTCATGAATACTTGAATAATGAATGCTTGGCTTGAATGTAGCCCTAGGTTTTAGCATATAATTAATGAGTTTAACGGAATAGATTTGGGCAAAATCTAATTTGTAAAATTTGTTTTGATGTTATGAATGCAGGCATTTTTTGGAATTTTCGATGGACATGGAGGTGCAAAGGCTGCTGAATTTGTGGCAGATAACTTAGAAAAAAATGTGTTAGATGAAGTGATTCTTAGCGAAGAAGATAGCGTTGAGGAGGCTGTGAAGCGCGGTTATCTCAAGACCGATTCTGCTTTCTTGAAAGGTGATCTCCATGGCGGATCTTGCTGTGTCACCGCCTTGATTAGGAACGGTAACCTTGCCGTGTCCAATGCCGGCGATTGCCGAGCTGTTATAAGCAGAGGAGGTGTTGCTGAGGCCCTAACATCCGATCACCGGCCTTCAAGGGAAGACGAAAGGGACAGAATTGAAACTCAGGTAAGAAGCATTCTAGGAAATGTGCACATGTTTTAGTTTTGTCTATGTTGATTCTTTTGTATTGAATGAAATTTGAATCTGTTTTGCAGGGTGGCTATGTTGATCTGTGCCGCGGAGTTTGGAGGATCCAGGGATCCCTTGCTGTGTCGAGGGGAATCGGCGATAGGCACCTAAAACAATGGGTGATCGCCGAACCCGAGACCAAAGTTATCAGAATCGAACCCGAACATGACTTGTTAATCTTAGCTTCAGATGGATTATGGGATAAGGTAATTTAATACTCCACTAATCAAATCCCATTGCAATGTTCATAGCTTCTTAGTTTATAGTTTCTTAGTATTGGGGTTACTAATAATTTATTGATTGCAACTCTTTGTCTCATCAGGTTAGCAACCAAGAAGCAGTAGACATTGCTCGACCTCTTTGCGTAGGTAGCAGCAAGGCGCAGGCATTGCTGGCGTGTAAAAAGCTCGTAGATTTGTCTGTTTCACGAGGCTCCATGGATGATACAAGTGTTATGCTGATCAAACTTGACCGCTACGTTTGAAGTTTGAAGTTTTCTGATTAGAAGAACAAGAAGAGGAAGAGAGAAGAATAGGGATACCCTGATGAGAATAGAGAGTAGCTTGAATTCTTTTCTGTATATAACTTACAATGACTTTTACTACCAAATTTTTCACACCCTTAGACAGGCAGAGAAAAATTAACAAATAACATTAGCATTTTTTTATTTTTTTCAACCCTAGAATGATATTGGATGTAATAAGCATTCTTTATACTTCATTTATTCTTTATCATGGCAATTCAATTCATTTTTACAATTTGGAAGTGATCAAATTTGTAGCGCAGCCGTCCAATTTGGATTTACTCGGCAAAATTGGAACAAGTTAATGAGCTAGGAATAAATTTAAATTTAGATTAGATTTAGTCGTTCCCCAGTTAGATGTTAGCCCTTCAATAATTTTCACTTAGCCGTTTCTTGAATCTTCAACGGTTCGAAATTCAGATTCATCGTGGCTCACTCGCTGTCATGATTCTAACGTTATCATAATTGACTTGTGCTTTGTGCAGGTAAGCGCTTCAAATATAAGCCGTTGTTAGTTTTTTTATAGAAATTATACCGTTGTAACATAAAAATAAAAAAAAATTAATTTTACTTTACTATGAGTGTAATTGAATGATTAGGTAATATTTACCACTTTATAAGTAATTAAAATCAAACTTATAAAATAAGAATTTAGTTTTCACGGAGAGTGAGGAGAAAATAAAATTATTTAAACACATAAATTTAATTGGATAAATAATAGTATATTTTTTTAATATTTTAATTCTAATCAAAATTTTTTAGTCCTCCAACATTTTTTATTTTATGTGTTATGTTAGATGCATACTAAAATCAATCATCAGTATAGAATACATATTAAAATACAAAATGCATATGATAAATGAATAATTTAAGTGTGAAAAAAATAGCATTTTTGTTTATTTATTTGAAGAAAACGTGAAAGTAAAAATGGAGTGATGGGAAAATTGAGTTTTGCTACTTTAATTATTGATTAAAGCAATAATTTAGCTTCTAAAAAATTGTTGATAATTTAGTTTATGAAAACTCTTAAACGTATCATGTCTTGTTTGATATTGTTGCTGTTTTTTGTGTAAAAAAAAATGTGTAATGTAATTCTTTTAGTTCCGATAATAATGCCGAAAAAGATTGAATAATTATCCATGATCTTTATTTCTTTAGGAATAAATTTCTTTTTTCTTTTTTTTTTTTGTCTAAAGTCTATTCATTATCAGGAAAAAAATAACCACAAACTCATTTCACAACCAAATTATTATTAGTTTACTCTTAAATTATAATCAATTTGAGTTGATCAATTGATTAACTAGTTAGCTAACAAATTCTTAGATCAAATCTAACTATCTGTTGAATTAGTTCTTGGCCAACCAATACAGAAAACAATTACCCTAAATTATTTGTCACACTAATTTGTTGCGAAAGGTCATGTATGAATATGAGATTTATATTTTTTAGGGAAATTATATGTGGCATACCGGTATTTCACCTCTTTTTGGCCATTGATCTTGGCTAATTTTAATTATAAAATAATATATAATTAAGATCAACGACTAAAAGTGTTGGAATATCAGTATGTCACGACCGCATAATCTTCCTATTTTTTAATATGAAATGTGATGAGCAGCGATGACATAAGTTGACCAAGTTAAGTTTCAATCCCGTTTAGAAGCAGTGACTCCTTCTTCATCTGCCGACCACCGAATTGAACAAATAAACACATTCTTGATTGATAAACACATTTTGTCTTTTGCTACCGTTGCTCCCTCAATAAAGATCACCCACTTCTTAATTATTCAACGACATTATATATTTAGTTCCAGATCTTTATCTTCAATTTTAACAAAAAAAAAAGTTATACATTAGAATATTAATTAATTATTAACACATATTTTTAATTAGACTTATACACATATTATATAGTAAATAGGGTTTATTTTAGTTTTGCACAATTGTTGTGGACAAGACCTGTAGATCAGGTGGAACACAATTTAATAACTAAAGATTGAAAAACAAAGATTAAAAACGTGAGGAAAAACCACAGGTAGGGTTATTGAAAAATATTTAAATTTAAATAATTTAAATTCCTTTTAATATAAGAAACAAGAAGTTATGTGGGGAATGCTAATGCAATTCATGTATATTACGGTAAATTTTTTTTTTTCGATCATTAAGCACTCACCAAGGACCTAAAATGGGGGTGAGAGGTTCCAAATCGGAACAGTTCAATCTATATTAACTAGTTGTCCAAGGCACAAAACAACACTAAATACAAATACATCAAAACTAATCATAATATAATAACACCACTAAGGAAATAAGAAATTGAGTACTAAGCTCTAGTATTTTCCTGGAGCGTCTTCAGTAGCTTGCCTAATATTTCTCTCATTCCATTCTGAAAACCATTGGCAATGGGTTGATACTATCATGCACAAAGCTTCTTCAATACTTATGTCTTTGATGTTTAAAACCTTAGCACATCGTTAGCACATCCCAGCTCCTCAATCTTTCTCTATTCATTTTCAGAGAGACCCAAGCTTCAAAGCACTCCTTATTAACACATCCCAGCCATGCCCAATATACATTTCACAACTTCAATATATGAGACCAAATGCCCCAAGCAGAGATTTTTATTCAATCCACCAATTCCAAGTAGTCAATCCATTCTTTAAAATGAGTACTATTCTGGGACAACGAGCTACACCCTTTCCTCTCCGAAACATTTAAGATTTCATTGAAGTCTCCCCCGAACAGCATTGGTACTCCCACTTTTTTTTTAACCAGTAGTAATTCATTCCCGAAAACCTATTTGTCCTCCCTTAGGTGAAGCCCGTATACAACGCTTATAGCACATTCAAAGTTCTTCTCTATTAATCTTCCTTTCAACAACAACCATCTAGTCGATTTTGCAGAATTATCACCAGCAAAGAATTCTGAATTCCATATGCAAAGTACCTCTCATATAAATTATCAGCTTCTATGTACTCCCAGGCTATTTCATTGTCAACATTCCAAATACTCCTAACAATCTCATATCAAACAGGGACTTTTTAGTCTCTATGACACCTAAAAAATCAACAGAATTTTTCTATATGTTTTTTTCAACATCTCCACCTTCCCATGCCCCCCCAATCCCCCTGATATTCTAAGACAACAGTTTCATCTATATTTTAGTTTAGTACCTGACATTAATTTTCCGGTTGCCAGGGACCTTCCTTGAATGTTTGGAGGTTTTCTTCCTTGCTTCTGCTTCTTGGATTTTTTTTGTTGCTCTCTTATCACAGTCAAGATCACAGTTGAACAGTCTGGTCAACACTTCATCATCATCACTGCTGTCAAAAAACAGGCCACCTCTATTCCACACACCTCTCGATTCATTGGCTTCTTCAAAGATATATTCATCACTGATTTCATCATCCGAGTTCTGGTCCCTTTCAGCATTCACAACCGCCGGATCCAAATCCACCCTTCGAGCAGCGTCATGGCCCATCGAGCAACCTGGGAAGTTGTCGTTCTGACCAGAAGTAGAAGCAATCGCCTTCTCCCAAGCCGTCTCCTTAACAGCACACTCAAAGTCTCCGTTCACAGCAACAGGGTTAGCATCAGAGAATCTGGCCCATGCTCGTGCCTCTTCATTAATCAAGTAACGCATTTCGTCACTCAGCTCATCTTCAGAACCCGTCTCAGAACACACGCCCTCTCCCGATTTTGCTGGTCCTTTGTTGAGTGGATTCTGGTCAAGGGAACCTCCCTCAATATCAAAACCACACACTCTCTCTCTGATCGGTGTTTCCTTCACACACTCAACACTCTCAATTGGAACCCTAGCATCCTTTCGATGGACATGAATTAGATCCGTGCACGGTCCAAAACCCGGCGGGTATGGACAGGATGAAGAGGGCCAAGATCCATGACCCGAAGTAGAGCCAGCTTCAGAGTACATGGATAAGCTTCCATTTGGGCCGATAGCTTTCTTGTTGGGCATAGCCCAATTATTGGCTGCTTGAGCCTCCAGCATCATAGGGTCATAGCCCACAAAATTATAACAGTTCTCCTTCTCAAGATAGGCCTCTGCATCATACACTCCTCTTCTATCTTCGCACGTTCCTGCAATCAAACTCCCCGCCCCCCAGCCTCCACCATGAGTTAATGGTTGCACATATTCCCAATCCCTCATTAATATTGCCTCGGTAACAGGGTCCATAACGTTACACTTATTCAAATTCCTGTCCACATGAGAAATCGAAGCCCTTTCTACTTCTGTCTGAGACTCTACGCCAACCGCCTGCACTTCATCCTCCGTCATGGAGATCGGGCTTTCAGTACCAAGATCGAGGTAGGACTGAACGCTATAGACTTCGGAACCAAATTTCTTGACGAACACTTCGAACTCCCGACCATCAATCTTCAGTATCACCCATTCATGAATTCTCTCCCACTGGAAGCAATCCATAATCATTCTTGCAGTACTAAACGATTTGGATTCTTCAGTTCTGTCATCAAACCTCACAATCTTCCCCTATAGCTTCACAATTCTGTTAAAGTTCTCCTTATACCATAACCCAATTGGAAGTCCCATTATCTCTATCCACACTCTCGTCGACAGACTCCAGAACATCTCCCAATGGTGTCTGACTTCATCAAACAAGGATAGTAATAATTCATCATGTATCGCAGCATCTCTAATCTCCACTGTTTCGAATGTGATCAAGCATCTAAAAGGACCTACATCCCTCACTTCAATCTCCCCCAGGCCACCCCATTTCTTCAGTAATTTGTACATCACCTCTCGGAATTCAATCGGTTCTACACTAACCCCTAACAAGCTTCTACTCAGCCTCTGTTTTTGTTCATCATCCCAAACGGCCTCCACTTCTTTTCTTCTACCCTCATTTCCATTTTCTTTTCCTACGTTGGTCTTCTCTACTTCATCAACTGGTTTCTTTGGTATCCACTTCTGAGTCATCCTCTGTAATTTGACAGCATCCTGTGTGTTTTGTTGCTTTCTCCAATTGGCCACCCCTTCATTTCTTTCCCTGGGAATTTTAGCAAGAAGTTTACACTCCTTCCATAGTGTTTGTAATTCCTCTGGCTGCATTTTCTGCACCTTTGATAGAATAGAATCTCACAAATGCAAATACTCCTTTCGCATTTCTCCTCACCTTCCTTGAAACAAATACATCCGTGATGAATCCATATTGTCCAAATTTTTTGTAAATTTCCCTCTTAGTGACACTCATCGGTAGATTGTCTACAAACACTGCATAGCCACTAATCCCACTAACATGAGGTTGTCTCACCCTCGGATTTAACCCAACACCCCTATTCCAAATGATCACACCGTTTCTCCCTCTGTTTCTCTCTCTCATATTCCACATTTTTTATAAGGTTAGCATTCTTGTATTTTTCATTTACGGTAAACTTTTTATATGCTATATTAAATATTCACGTTTAATATGCGATATTATTTAGTTTTTTATCATCACAAATAGTATATTATAAAAAAAATGGTCAATTAGAATAAGAAACTATCCTTATAAATCTAAATCAATCTTATAGTAAAGTAAAAATACAGTTGCGATCTGTTAATAACAGGTGTAACACTAGCTAGTTTTTTTACAAATGCTTTACATTTTTTTTATAAAATACAAAATTATTTCTTAATTATTAATTTTTTGGTTATCCTTACAAATATAACTTATATTAGTAATAGAGATACATGATGTGGGCTTGGAAATGAGATACGGCGAGATAAATATTTCACTATTACCCGTTCTAAATATCTATACATCGCCTCATTATTCAATATCCACCTAATTATTTGTACGTATTTTAATTTTCGCTTCATACCCAAATTCATAGATATACACTTATCACATATCCGTCCCATCATGTTCCAAAAAGGAAAACATTATTTAGAGAGTAGAGGTGAAATGGTGTTCAAGTAAGAAGAGGAAGAGCACTCGATTGAAGGTATCAGCACTCAACAAAAACATAGAGAAGAGAAGGGGAGTACATAATGAAAGTGTTTATGTGTCTAAGTGTGTTAGAGTTATCGGATTAGAAAATTAGGGTTTTATATTTCTATTTATTATATACAAAACTAAATTAAATAGAGTGCATATGCATAATATGAAGTGTATATATATATTACTAATTCACTATAGTAAATTAAATTATATAAAAAAATTGAATTAAATTATAGGGCAAGTTATCATATTACACCATTACAATTCCAATATTATCAAATTACACCAAAACCAGATAAATGATCAGATTACACCGTTCCCAATTATTCTATGGAATCCGTGGCAGGGTGTAGGGATTTGGGGAATCCGTGCCACGGATACAGAGATGAACGAAAAAAAAATGGAGGAATTTGTGGCACCCTGCCACGGATTCAGGTGATGATGAAATGAACTTAAATGGATCCGTGGCAAGGTGCAACGGATTCAGGTTCGTGGAGCCACGCCTATAAATACGAAGTGGTGGTCCCTGGTGAGGATGAGCGACGAGCTAAGATGGCGGAGGCGGAGGACAGAGAGCGGGACATAAGGCGACGAAGCAAAGCGACCCGATTGGGGATGTGTGGATTAGGCAATTATTAAAGGAGTTTGGCCGACGATACTTTTACTGGTGATAGTCCTCCTGCACATCAGCCGGTTTAAAGTACATCGGACCGTTCTCCATTAAATAACCATTGCTGAGATATAGTCACCTCAATTGAATGGTTTAATACCAGGTCAATATTTACACTTTCAGAGTTTATTAACGATGAAAGTGTAATGTACGAAATCTTTTTTTGGTCTATTGTAATAATTTATGATTCCGTTAGTGCTATTTAATTTGCATTTGTTATTTGTAAAATAAAAATTACATAGCAAAATGTAATGTACAAAGTCTTTTTTCAATTACTTTTGGGTTCGTTTAATTATTTATATTTTCTTTTTTACGTAATTAAGATAATGCTTTGAAGTTTTGAAATACATAAATATAAAATATAGAACATTAAAAATATAAAACATAAATACACTAAAAGTAAGTATAAGGGCACACAACTCTATTAATTCATAAATATGTTCATGAAACATCAACAGATAACGCTTTTAAGTTTCGAAATACATACGTAGTGCGTGAAATAAAATACATGAATAAAAATGAAGAAAGAATCCCTAGGTCAAGATAAATCTCAAGCAGGAACCAAAATAAATCTCATGCCTCATTCGAGATAAATCTCAAGCTCAAGAGGATTCATGGGGATTCATGGGGTACTTGTAAGATGATGCTACGCCATATATCTGGCGTAGGCTCATGTCGGTACATGTCCTCCTCTAAACCCCAAATCCTAAACCCCAAGCCCTTTGTCATTCGAAGAAATGAAAAGCCAAACACATCTATCTCTCTTTTCTGTAATTATTCTCTCTCACTTTCTCTCTCTAACACTTCTCTCTCTTTCTCTCCTTCACTCAGAATCCAGGTGACCCTGCCACGAATTTATATAGAACTTTGGTCACCCTGAATCCGTGGCTGGGTGCCACGGATTCCTCATGAAATTTTTTATCCTGAATTCGTGGCAGGGTGGCACGGATTCACCAGATCCCTACACCCTGCCACGGATTCCATAGAAATTGAGAACGGTGTAATCTGATCATTTATATGATTTTGGTGTAATTTGATAATATTGGAATGTGAATAAAATATAGTGGTAACTTGCCCTAAATTATATATTTAGAAGGAATAGAACAAGATACTCATTATTTATAAGCGCTCATTCAAACAAAAATAAGTTAGTTGGACCCAAATTCGCCCATAAATCTAATAAATTAATAAAAAAATAAGTTTCATTTATGTCAGAATAGGAGGAGTCAAAACAAATTAAACTAAATTATTATCAGTAGAACATAGTAATAAGTTATGATAGGTAAGATCAAATTATTATTCGAGACATTATAAAATTAAAAATCAGTCTAAAGAAAGAACACAAAAAATAATTAAGAGATAACAAATGTGATTATGAGAGAATTAGTACCTATCAAGATCTAATTGTTAATTATTCGTGTCATTACATTAATGAAAAGCACGAGTTTGGTGTAGGAACTAAAGAATTGGGGACGCTATTAATCAAAGAGCTAGTTAGAGTAGTATGATATTTGTTTTTGTTTTTCTTTTTGGCTTGACTTGAGGTTGACTTTGGATGAATATGAATGTGAATACGCATGGGACACGTTAGTGTGATCCTTCTAGGAAGGCACAACATGTTTCTTAACATTTGTCCACACACATACATATATCTTTATAGTGATCCTTCTTAAGAATAATTAATAACCTAAGACGATCCACACACATATGGTACTACATACACACATACATAAAATATCTGAAAAAAATAAAGATTGGAATATATAAATGCATGTAACCAAACCTAAAGTTGAATTCACCAATCACCAACCAGCATTTGTACTATAAATCAAGTGCATGTACCGCGTACCATACGGCAAAACTTATATTCATTAGCTAAGTGGCTAATCATCATCATAAACTTAAAACTTTTATTAATTGATTGATTGATTCATATATAGGAGAATTGGTCATAGCTCAATCATATAATACTATGTATGGTATGAGAAACCATAGTCGGCAGTTTCCACTTTGGAATAATGTTATTACTTTTTTTTTTTCGGTTAGTTTTGTATTTTTTATTAACAAATTTTGAGACTGATAAATTCAAACAGTTTAACATATATAAAAGATTTTGAAATTTTGATAAAAATAATCAAACGGCAACTGTTTATGTTTCCTTTTTTTAGATATTTGTTTTATTTTATTTTTATTTTTTTTCAATTTGTCTATATAAATAATCAACTTTAAAAATTTATTCAAATCTAATATTTGGGAGCAGAATCAATTCTTCTTATGGATATCAAGTAAAAGAATATATCAATAAAAAATAAAGATAAAAAGGATAAGAGTACTGAAAATAAATAAATATGTAGAATGAAAAAAAAAACATAAAGGAACCAAAAAAGAGAAAGAAAACGTAAATTAATAGTTATGAGAAAAATAAGAAAATGTAAATAAATTAGAAATGGAAATCAAAAGGAATAAGTGTAGAAGATGTAAATGAATTGAAATCAAAAAGGAAATGAATAGAAGGAGCACTTGTTTTATCTCCGTGTATGTATTGATTTTTAGTTAGGATGTGTATGTAGAGTACTTATCAAATGTTCCAATATTATGTTTTAACAATAAAGAAATTATAATTAAATCCTAAAAGAAGTTATTGTTCTAATAGCTAAATATATTTACTTGTAGAAACCTTTTTCCTTGAACTCTTATAACTTCTGCATGAGGCATTACTCGCTAATTGTATGACGAAATAACATTTTCCAATGTTAGTTATTTCTATACATTTTTGCACCACAAAGCATTTATTTTTGTACATGTAACTTGATTAATATCAACTTATTGAAAATATCATTTTTTGATATAATAATACTACTTAAGTGGTTTATGTTATTTTATCACAATTTTAAATCTTTTAAAATTATTTTTATTCTTTAAATTTTTTATGATTATTTTTGTCAATTTTAAATTTTTTCTAGTTATTAATTTTTTTATCCTATTTTTTATTTTAAAAAAATTACTAAATTTATCATAAAAGATGAAAACGCCAACAAATTAGGGTAAAGCTGGTAGTGAGATGGTTGGTAAATGGTAAAGCGGTAAAAGGAAAGGAGTTCGAAAGGATAAGAGATAAGGTTATCCAGGAGTTAGGAATAATAGAACAAATTTGAGAATGAAATTAGGGTAACATAAATGGGAATTTGAGAATTTTGAATTGTTTTTAAGTGGTTGATTCGTTTTGTCAATAAAAAGTTATCTTTTATGAATATAAAATTAATTATTTTTTAATAAGTAAAAATTTATCAGCATTTTTATTTTTTATGGTAGATTTAATAATTTTTTTTATTAATTTATTGAGTTACATTATTATATATGCTCCAATGTACTATATATCTTTTAATAGTGTGTTTATATGACTTTTAAATAGTACTAGATAGTTAAGGTAAACATATATTATTTACTAAGTTGGTATAATATAATATACACTTGAATGAATTGATTAAATAATTTTATATAGGAAACAAATTTATCTAATTTATGATTTACTTTAAAAAGAGCAAGCAAGTTTGACCGAAATTGCCAAGGATTAATTAAAACCATCAAAAGGAAAATAAATATTACCATGTATATATATTTGTATACATAAAAAATTTTACTACTAAATTAGTCAAAAAATTCTAAAGAGATGTATAACACAAGATTCGAATGATAATTTAAAGAGTGAATGAGATATTGACTATACAATGTTTCCTATAATATATATATATAAATAATTGGATATTTAAATTAAAATTTAATTATTAATTTTTATTTTGGTGTGCCTAGCTCGTTTCGAAAGGAAACAACGCCTGCCGCTGTATCTTTGGTAAGGGTCAAACCATGTTGATAAATTTGGTATTATTTTCTTATTATTATGTGATAAAGATAGTGTGTAGTTGTGTGCGTGGTGACGATATGGAAAATAAATAATAGAAGAGTTGCTTTTGGGTTGAGTTAGACAATTTGTGCAATTTATGTAACTTGCATATTTTTTGCACCTTCGAACAAGTAGGACTCTTACAAAATCAAACTTTGTTTTTTTTTTATTTTTTTGGGAGGGTTCAAAGTTTCAATATCTGAGCTCTTAAGATATGTGGGCAATTCATTATGTATAGTTGAAGGAACTCAATTGAAGTTAGTTGTAACTAGATATCTAAGTATGAGTTTGATAAATTAATTAGAGTAGTTAGTTAGTTTAGCTCAGTTAGTATATAAATTACGATAACTATTTTTGGTTTGAAATTCATCATTTTTACCACTTTTTGTTTTTTGTTATTTACTTGCTCTCATTGTTCTCTCTCAACCTATCTCACTTGTCTTCACCAAACATTGCACTAAGCGTGACTTCCCACATGGTGTGATGAGTGTGGAGAGTACGGAGATTAAAGACTCAAGAGCTTCGTTAGGGTAGAGAGTGTGAGATTTGGCTTTCTTCTGTGAAGGCTCATCAATGGAAGCCAGGACACAAGGAGGAACGATGGATCCAATTTTGAATCAAAATTGTTCAGCCAGCGATTTTCAAACTTTTGCATAGATGAAGCATTTTTCAGCATTTCAAGTTCAAGTGAACAGATCCAACATGAATCTGACTCAAGATCTTTCGAACTATTTTTTCTTACAGGCGAACTATGTTATCCAACTATCTTGCTTAGGCTCGATTGGTATGGTTTTTTCTCAAATCGAAGAACAAAGTGTAAATTTCATGGCGCTTTACTTAAACTTGACGAGGCTGATCCAAACTTTGAAGCTTGGGAAAGAAATAACACTTTTGTTCTATCTAGGTTACATACCTAAATTAGCCTTGAGATTTTATACAATTTGATGTGGTGCAAGTGAATTGCCGGAAGATCTTAGACATTGGTTCTATGAAGGTGACATTTTTAGGGTTCAAGATTGGAAGAAGAGTATAGGTCGATTCTTATTTGTTTATATAAAGAAAATTAAAGTGATTTGGGAGGAATTGGATGAGTATATACCAATTCCTATTTTTTCTTGATAAGGAGACCTCAATGTTACTGCATATTTCAAAAAACTTAAAGTGATTTGGGAGAAACTGGATGTGTATATGTCGATTCCTATTTATTCTTGTATAGAAACATGTTCTTGTGATCTTGCTGTAATGAGGAAATACATATTAGAATCTTATTGAGTGAAGTTCCTTAGGGGTTTAATGATCAGTATGCTGCTGTCAGATCAAGCTTATCCTTGACATTAACACCATTTATTCCATGCTTCTTCAGCAAAAAAAGAAGTTGAACTATAGAGATAGTGGATCGCAAGCCCTGATTAATGTTGCAACAAGTGACTACAAAGAATGGCATCAGCATTGATGCTTTATTTTTAAATAAATAGAACGAAGCCTTACTTGCTTTCTTCCAGCAACATGATCAGCTTCCTGCTCATAATGATAATTTGTCATCACCAATAGTTGCTCTGTTTGCAAGTATATTTCAAATTTTTATCAAACACAAATTACAAATTAAAACCACATGATTGGATCCTAGACTTAGGTGCTATTGCACATATGTCTTCTTCATTAAATATGTTTCGTTCATATTTATATAAGTTTTGTTACTATTGAGATACCAAATGATTCAACTATTGTTGCAACTATCTGTGGAACAATTGTCTTTTTAGTAGAATTGTATTTGACAAATGTGCTATTTGTTTCTTCATTTACTTTCAATCTTATTTCGATTTCAAATGTTACTAAATCCTTACTTTGTGTTTTTTCATTTGATAAAAATGCATGTAAGATCTAGGAACCCCTTAGCTCCAGGATAATTGGAACTACTAGACAACTAGCTGGTTTATATATCAAGAATCACAACATAATCACCGGTGCATCATACACAGCACATAGCATGCAACATTACACACACTACAATTGACAGTAGCATATGGCATCAAAGATTACGTCATCTAGGCATAGATAGGCTCAACAAAATTAAAAAAAATAGTATGTTTTCTATATGGTCCTGAAAAGAATATACCTTGTGACTCATATCTCATCAACTCGGCCCCATTATATTCCTCACTACAGGGGAATTTTCGCCCCGTCCCCAAGAATTCCCCATTCCCTATCTTTGTTTGATCATTTTAAAAGAAATTTTAATTAATAAAAAATTAAAAATTAAAAAATAATACAAAAATACTAATATAGTAAAGTATCATTCAAATATATCTTATCTAAAATAACAAATTATTTAAAATTCAACATCTTATCCAAAAAGATAAAATAATACAAACATATTGAAATGTGAAATGACTAAAAAATTTATACTAAAAATTAATGAATAAGGATATTTTATATATTTCAAATTATTCGAAGAATTCGGGGGAGGGGGAGGTGATCCCCGCGCTTACCTCAGCGGAACTTTGCCCCCTGTTCCTGTCCCCACAGAGCAAATTCCCTGGGTTTGGATCCCCATTTAGGGCAGTAGCCACAGGGATCCATGCTGTGTGGGGAATTTTCTGACACCCCTAATTCTAAACATGGTAATAGCATTATAATTCCATGCCTTTTTACCCAAAATTTTTGGAACTATGCTATTGCTTATGATGTACTCATTATTAATCGTGTTCCTAACTCTTTTCTTAATGATTGAAGTTCTTATGAAAATCTATTTGACAATTTATCTGACATTTCTCATCTTAGAATTCTTGGTTGTTTAGCTTATAGATCTACTTTCATTGCTAATAAAAAGAAATTCGATAAGAGAGCTCGAAAATGTGTTTTCTTAAGTTTGAAATTAGGAATAAAAGGTCATGTCTTAATAGACATCCACACCAAAAATAGTTTGGTTTCTAGACATGTGCATTTCTATGAACATTTCTATAATTAGGATCATCTAAACATACTTCATCTTCAGAAATTTAAATTCAAATCATAACATGTTTTCAGATGATTTTGTTCAGATACCTATTCCAAATGGAGCTAATCCTGATGTGTCCCTATGTCTATTACTTCCCCCTCACATAATCATGAGTCAAGTAGCACATCACCTAAACAAGATACATCAATGTATTATGATTTACCTATAACTTCACCTAATATTTATGTTAACAACATTTCATCTTTTTTTTAGAAACTTCAAGATCACCAAATGTCTTTGCTGCATCATTACCACCTGCACAACAAGATGTTAGAAGATCAACTAGGGAAAATATAAACATGCATACTTGCATGATTATCATTGTTTTCAACTATCTACTTCTGGCATTTCTTCCAAATCATCATTAAAATAACCAATTTCAAATTATTTGGATTATGCTTCTTTATCACATGAGTACGAACCATTTTCAGCATTACTCACAAATCATATAAAACTTACAAGTTATGATCAAGTTATTATTGATTATTCTTGGAAGCAAGCAATTAAAGCTGGACTTGATACTTTGGATGAAAATAAAACATGGATATTGAACAACTTACCTAAGGTGAAGAAGGATATTGGGTGCAAGTGGGTTTTTAAGGTAAAACTCTAGCAAGATGGTTTCATAGCACTACAAGAAAAATGATGTTTAGTGGCAAACTTTCAATTCCAATAGGACAATGGCCGCAGTACACTGTGTTATATCAATTTTTTGGTGGCAATTGCATATTTGCTGGTAATACTATCTTTTACTATGGCAATTATTACTATTGCCACTAAATTACTATGTATTTTTAATTTTAATCATAGTTTCTCTTATTAACACCGGCAATTATTTTATTACCACTAAAACTTGTTGTAATTTTTTTTTAATTTTTACGCACTAAACACATTCTCATTGAGAGAAAGAGAAAGACTAAAATTCAAACTCTAGAAGCATCTTCTCTCATCGCATAAATGTCGCTCTCCAACACCGATTCACCGAGAGCTCCCCTCCATCGCCGACCACCGCCGCCATAAGTATTGCCATCGCCACCAGAAGCTTTCCATACTCGTGCACTCAGATCAACGTCATCTACCACAAATCCGATTGAGATAAGGAGAGAAAAGAAGAGGAGTTGACGCCATCTGCACGTTCGCATTCTTTGGCATCTTCCGCTGGACAAGAACAAGAACATCGAGTTCAATTTTCACTGTACCTGCCACAACTTAGCTATCGTTGGAATCGCCATTTCCGTCGTTATCTACAAAGGCATCATCCGTGAATTGGTGAGTTACTTTTTCATTTTCCTATTCAATCCAATTGATTCTTCATTGTTTAATTGATTTTCCTCTTAGATCTAAAAGCCCCTGCAAATTCTGTTCACTTTTGTATTTACTAGGTTTTAATAAGAGAAATGTTGAAATGTGTATAGTTAGGGTTTATGATCAGTGATTGTCATTCAATTATTTATTCGTATATCATTAATATTCAAACACATGTTAGATTCTTATAACAATTTGGTAAAAAAATCTTATACTATTTGTGATTCAATCACATGGCAAAACATTTTATATAATCCTGTTCTGATTCTGGTACTGGCTTCAAATATGTATGGTTCAGGTACTGTTAAGAGAGGCCACAGGACTTGATTCAATGATATCAATTTTGAATTTGAGTGGAAGTTCTTACTCTTTTACTCAATACAAGGTTAGATTCTTTCAGTTCTTTCACTGATATCAATGTTATTTTATTATATTCTTCTATTGAACTATTATATGTGATTTGTAGTAATAATAAGAACCTTGTTAGATTACAAACTCCAATTCTATTGAACTATTATACGTGTATTGTTGCTGTTGAAGACTCTTCTATTTATACGAGAGTTTGACTTGATTCCTACACCAAGAAATTCATCAAGGAACGCTGATCTTTGCTTAGTGAATACTCCACAATTTGATCTTATTTTGCTATCCAAAATATTGATGAATTCGAAAACATTCCTCTTTTAATGGAGAAGATTAGGTTGCAGTTTTTAATCAGAAAATACGTCCATTTGAGGAGAAGAAGATCGTTGCTTGCTTGAGGCTTTTTCTTCAATTTGTTTTGAATTGTTTCCAATCATAACATCCCTGTTTTTTGCTCCATGAAATCTGCATATTTAAAGTAAGGCAGTAAACATTCTTAAAGTAATAGAAAATGATTCAGTTACACATTCAAATTTCAAATATATTCCATATAACTGCATTCCACAAAATCAGCAGCATAAACGTTGATGCCATCCCAATAATAGTACTATCTTATAATGGTATTATTCTTTGTTAATTAGCAGATATCAAGATAGGGTAACTACATAAAAGAAATCAA
The DNA here is from genome assembly GCA_036250425.1 of Stylosanthes scabra. Taxonomy (NCBI): domain Eukaryota; kingdom Viridiplantae; phylum Streptophyta; class Magnoliopsida; order Fabales; family Fabaceae; genus Stylosanthes; species Stylosanthes scabra. The sequence continues at coordinate 35,988 of JASCZI010151106.1, read as the reverse complement.
ATTGAACAGATCCAATCTATATTGCCTATCATGATGAAGAGTGGGGAGTTCCAGTTCGTGATGACAAGTAAGCTCTCTACACATTTCTCTCCTTTTCTTTCTTGATTAGTAAAAAGCACACAAAAATCACACACACAAAAATGATATTGACCGACAAGGACTCTGCTCTATTGTTGCAATAATTCATCAGGATGTTATTTGAACTTCTAGTTTTAAGCGGTGCTCAAGTTGGATCTGATTGAACCTCAACCTTGAAGAAACGCCAAGATTTCGTGTTTGCTCGGAACAAGTTTCAAGTGATTGGATTCCGCATTTAAAGCTAAGACCATAGACACAAGTAAGCTACAAGTTATATTAATTAGTGTAAAACAACATCTAAATATCCCTTCTTTTTCTTATATATTTTTTAATTTCTTTGTTTTAATTAGGATATAAAATATAAATCAACAAGTCATGGATAATTCTAGAAATAGAAATTAGATGCAATGTGATAGAGTTAGTGAAGAATATCTAGAGGGATTAGAAGAGTTTTTAGATCATGCTTTCCGTCATAGTAATGGAGAATCAATTGCTTGTCCCTATAAGAAATGTGTGTTACACCATCTGGTTGATCGGACAATGGCTTATGATCACCTTGTGGTTAATGGTATTTTGTCGTCATATGACACCTGGTTTTGCCATGGAGAGTCATTGAATTCACCTACTCCTATTGGAGAAACTAATTGTATAGAAGAAACTTTTAGGGGTGATGATATGGTAAGAATGATAGATGATGTCTACAATGGCTTTACTCAATGCGTGGATAATGATCCTTCAGATAGTGGTGATGAGGAGTCAAACATGGAGGAGGTCCCTACTCATTTGTCAAAAAATGAATCTCATCTAGAGGTGGAGATGTTTGACTAGTTATTGAAAGATGTAGATGAAGAATTATATCCTGGATGCAAGAAGTTCAGCAAGCTTTCTTTTATGTTGCAACTTTACAATATAAAAGAATCATTCAAATGGAGCAATGAGTCTTTTAATGAGTTGCTTGGACTATTAAAGGAAGTATTACCTGATGGAGAAAAGTTACCTAGTTCTTATTATGATACTAAAAAAATGGTTAAAGAATTGCGCTTGAAGTATGAAAAGATCCATGCTTGTCCCAATGACTGTATGCTTTTTAGGAATGAATTGGCTTATAAGAATGTCAATAAATGCTCAGTTTGTGGAGCTTCTAGGTGGAAAAACATTAAGAAAAAGATTCATGCCAAGGTTCTAACGTACTTTCCCCTTAAGTCAAGATTGTTTATGTCTTCAGGAACTTCTAAATTGATGAGATGGCATCATGATTAGCGCAATAAAGATGGGAATTTGCGACATCCTGCAGATTCTGAAGCTTGGAGAAGTTTTGACAATTTTCATGAGGATTTTGCTAAAGAACCTCGCAATGTTCGTCTAGGATTAGCTGTTGATGGCTTTAATCCATATAGTAAAATGAAAAGTAATCATAGCACTTGGCCAGTGATTTTAATCCCATATAACCTTCCATCATGGTTGTGTATGAAGCAAGAGTTTTTTATTTTGTCATTACTCATTCCTGGACCAACAGCCCCTGGAAATAACATTGATGTCTTTTTGCAACCTTTGATAGAAGAGTTAAATGAATTATGGGACGTTGCGGGTAGAAACCTATGATGCCTTTGCTAAGAAGACATTTAATATGAAAGCAGCGCTTATGTGGACAATCAATGATTTTCCAGCATATGGTAACTTATCTGGATGGTGTGCTTATGGAGAATTTGCTTGCCCTTCGTGCAATATAAATATTCATTCTATAAGCTCACAAAAAGTCAGAAGTTTTGCTACATGAGTCATAGACGATTCTTGAAGTCAGATCATAAATATCGAAATGATGCAAAATCTTTTGATAGAACTAAAGAATCAAGAGCTGCACCTGATCCAATATCAAAGCCATTAGTTTCAGACCAAACTAATGGTATAAAGTTCTCTTTTGGGAAATTTAGTGAGGATGTTAGTGGGGTGATAAAAAATACATGGAGTAAAATGAGCATTTTCTTTAATCTCCCTTATTGGGAAAAAAATTTGGTGCGGCACAACCTTGATGTGATGCACATAGAAAAAAATGTGTGCGATAACTTAATATACACTTTGTTGGGTTTAGATAAATTTGATGATTTAGTTATATTTTATGAAAATAATATCAATGTAATATAATATAGAAAAAAGTGAATAATATAATTTAAGAATGTTTAAGGTTTTAACGGCAATAATAATGACAATTAAAAAGTGAATAATATTGTAATTTTAGAATAACTTTTAGCGGCTACATAAATTGCCAGTAAAATAGGTTTTAACGGCAATAATAATGGCTACTAAAAATAAAAAATTACAATTCTAGAGTTACTTTTAGCGGCCATATAAATTGCCGGAAAAATAGCCGCTAAAAGGTATAAGTTTTTTGCGGCCATTAAAATGACATTTACCGGCAAAAGTTAAAATGGCCGCTAAAACATTTTAGCGACGAAGCATAAGGCGGCTAATGCCTAATTTCCGGTAAATGCATTACTAGCTTTTTTTTATTGCCACTCAAATTAAAATTAATGGCCACTAAATGCCATTTTTCTTGTAGTATAGTGAGATAAGACACAACTGGTGGCTAAGGGGTTTATTCAAACTCTTGGCTTTGATTACTTTGGCACATTCGGCTTTGTGATCAAGATTAGTATATTTCAGTTACTCTTGGCTATTGCTGCTTCTAGGAATTGGTATGTTCACCAAGTAGAAGTGAACATTGCACTTTCTTCACGATGATCTACCTGAAGATGTTTATATGAATCTTCCAACTGGTTTAGTTGTACCTGCTGGGATAATTTACAAACTTCAAAAATCGCTTTATCGATTGAAGCAAGCCAGCCGCCAATAAAATACTAAATTACGTTCTCGTTAAATCTTGTTTTATACAATCCAGGGTTGATCCTTGTCCATTCACTAAGTTGTCTTCTCATGGATTTACATGTATTTTGGTGTATGTTGATGATTTAGTGGTGGCAGGTGATTCTTTGCATGAAAATTAGAATATTAAGAAGTTTCTTGATGATCTTTTTCGAATCAAGTACTTGGCTAAATTCTTCTTGGGGATAGAAATTGCTTAAAGTCATCAAGGATTTACCTAGGGAAGACAATTTGACCTGCCCCGCCCCGTCCTGATCTACCCCGCCCTGAATGGGGCAGGTTTTTGGGTCGGTTGCGTGGGTATGGCGGGTATGTGTATTGTTGTCATGTTGCGAATAATTATATATTATTTGTATTTAATTTTAGTTTTGAAATATTTTATTACACAATGAATAATCTTGTTGAGTAATTTAATTTAATTTACTTATGTTATAGATACCCGTGGATTTGGATATGGGGTAGTATATACCCATGAGTTTGGGTATGGGGCTAAAAATTAGATACCCTTTGATTTGGGTTTGGGTATGGTTACTTCAATACCTGCCCCGGTCTACCACATTCCAAAGGAAGTATACACTGGAACAAGAGGCAGAACCAGGAAAATTACTCTAAGGGACAAAATATATATAATATAAAGTCATAAATAAATTATATAATCTATAAAATATACTTATAGAAAATGTATATACATTTTAATGACTTAGTGGTACACGACAATTTTTCATATAATAAAAGTCATCAATAATTAAAAAAGGGGCAAATCTTCTAGCAATCTTTTTTTCAATATAAACAAAAAGACTTTTAGCGAGAAATAATTCATCTTCCATTTTATTTCTGGGTTTATTCTTCACAATATTCATAACTGGAAAAAAATCTCTCAGTAGTAGCGGTTGAAACAAGGAGAGTTAATACCAACCAAATTAACGATCAAACAAATGGTATGTTAAGGTGCGTTTGGAAGAGTGACTGAGACTGAGACTTAGACAGAGAGGCTGAGACTAAAATAGATTTGTGTATTGTGTTTGGTTTAAAATTAATTAGAGAAAGAGACTGAGAGATAGAGATTAAACTAAGTTGATGGAGCAGAAATAAATGTTAGTATTAGAAACTATAATATTAAAGTTTTAGTGCCAGTCCCAGTCTCCCAGTCCTACGAATTTGGAGGTACTGAAAATACTGGAATTCCGAGGAGTGAAACTGAAATTTTAATTCCAGTCTCTGTCTAACAAACATAATTTCAGTCTCCTAGTCTCAGTCTCAGTACTCAAAACTAAATGCATCCTTAAAGACTTTTCGATCTTCATTAACTCTTGGCATAACTTAAAAATTGTGCAAACATTACTCAATTCAACATGATTAGGGACATCAATTCAATATGGTAATTTTTGATGTATTCTTTGTACAACATTTATTCGGTCTTCCTTTTCTGCTTTTGTTATTAAATTTGATATGGTATCAGAGCGAGAGCTTGAGCTCTGCTATGCCACTTTTTATATTTAGAGCTTCACGACTTATGAAATTTTTTTTGTTTAAAATTGTTGAGTATTTTCTTAGTTATAATAGTAAAAAATAACAACAAAGTTAGCCAACTACATAATTAATGTTTATTAGAAGTACTAATTCCTTATTTTAATTATTTTTTTAATACAAAAAATAAAAATTAAAAAACATTTTTTATTAAAAAAATTTGATAACTAAAAAGGCAACTTAGGTCTCCAACCAATTTGTTTAGAGTTATCCTGCAAAATATGTAGCTGGAAAGATGCTTGTATACCAAACTCCTTTTTTTTTTTTAAATAATTTTTTGGTATGAAGTATACGGAACTCTAATATTAAAAAAGAAATAAAATGAAATAAAAGGCCCCAGTAAAGTTACTGAGTTTTACATTTTTTTAACGTCTTTTTTTGGGGTCATGAATTTTAATTTTGTTTTTGGTCTTGTGAATTTTAACTTTTTTTGTTTTTGGTCTGGGAATCTTAAAGTTTTAAAATCCTTGTTTCTTTTTACATTAAAACCTCTTTTCTTGATGGTTTACGAAGAAGGCCTAAGGCCCAAACAGAAGCAAAGAAAAACTTGAGCAGTACCTAAAAAGAGGCTCTTCCCTAAAGTGTTTAAAAAGTTTTTTTTTATCCTCTTTAGAATGGAAAACAAAAAAATAAACCCAATAAGGCAATAACATTAAGAGTTAATTCAAGTCCAAAAGAGAATGACCGCATCCTTTAACACAAGTATTAAGTGACTTGAGTTGCTTAAATGTTTAATTTCAGGTTTGAAATTTGAGTGCGACATGTACACAGAATAGGATGTGATCACATCAAACCTCCAAAAAATGCACTCAAAAAGGCATAATCAATTGGACCCACACTTTTTATGGCATTACTCCCATTCAGCTGATTTATTTATACATTTTGATCTCAAATAATACAAAAGATAATATTAAAATAAATTTTTATTTAATATTAAAATATTTTTTATTTGACATATAATAAATAACTTGAGTAGTCTTAATTTAATAGAATAAATGTATATCTAGAATTATTAAAAACCGATTTTTTTTGTTTAGGTGATAATAAGTACTTAATACTATTGTACTGCAATATTTTACTCCTTCTTGGGTCGAGTATAACCAACGATCTAAAAAAAAGTACTTAATGTTCCAGTCAAATCTTTAAAAAAAACGAAAACACTGAATGTTTGTATAACATTTTCGTCTATTGACAATACAAAAAACACACACAGAGAAAACACTAAATGATTTAAAGTATGAAAATTAGTCCCTCAAATTATACCAAAAATTCATATTACATCAAAGCACTTGGCTTTTAGAACTACGGCAACAAACTCATAGGATACCGCTTGATAAAAAAAAAAAAAATAAGACATTCAGGATAGAACATAAAAATTAGTTCTTTTATATTTTGTTTAGTGATAAACTAAATATTAGATAGAACAAAATATATAAAAAAATTAATTTATCTTTATTTTTCTACACAAAGTTTAGAAGAAAAAAAAACTAAAATTTATGTCTCCTACTATTTTCTCCGATATTTTTATTAAAAAAGTGAGATACAATATACTATTTTAATGTCCCATAATTTAAAATGTTGTTGATCTCTCATTTATCAAATACAATTTTATATATTTATATTTTTCTCTTAGTATCTTATGTCGTAAATAAATGTATCGATAGAGGAAAAAAATATGGAAAAGTCTTTGTAGCCAATATTAGGGAGAAAATAGGAAGTCAATATTATTTTTCTTTCTTTTTTCCTTTTTCCTTTTACCAACCACTATTTCCCAAATTATACTCATTGGCTTCCTATTTGTCCATTAACATTGATTCCGTAGTATTATTCAAAAAATATTATCTTAAAACCTTCACTATGCGAAGAACAACAATGAGAGGATATATGTGTTCTCAATGTGTTCTTCACGTATAGTGAGAAGGGCTAATAAATAATAATCCATAAGGCATTATCTTAAAATAAAAGGTTTCAATTTGAATTTCACGTTAAAAAATACATACTTAGAGAAACACATCCTTAGAGCCTGAGAGGGAAGCACTGCCTAAGCTATAAGGCATTTGTTATGAAACAGCAAAAGGTAATTAATGGCAGCAAAACGGTGCACATGAAATTATTGAGAAATTGAAGAGAGATTCGGGGACAATAATGATGATTTGTTAGCATGAAGGTGTGCGCAAAAGATGGAAAATGTGTATACATGAGTGATACATTGAGTGAGTGCATAATAAGTACAACAACACATATATACATGCGCATGCCATTCATCACTTCTATTTTGTCTTACTCTTCACAGACATTACCTCTTCTCCATCTTTCTTGCTCTCTCTATTCACAACAAACTCATTTCCTTTTATTTTCTTTGTCTATTTTTAATTAAATTCCCAACAGTAGCATCTCGGAGTTAAGAGACTTTCTAGTCATTTAAATGTATCTTTTATTAGCAATTGGATATATTTACTTATTTTATTTAAATAAATTTTAAGATATAGATGTATAAATATATTATATTTATTATTTTATTTTATCTAACACATTTTTTATGTGCATATATATTAAAGATAAATAACTATTATTATATAATAGTTTATTTATGGCTTATATAATAGATGACGTTTGATTTTACAAATAAGTACCTAGGGCACTCGTTAAAGAGAATAACTTTTTTTTTTTTTTGGACACAAAGAGAATAACTTTTAAGTCATTAAAAATGTACCAATTTCACCAGTATTTTAATAATGAAGTGTTTTACACATGTAATTTGAATTTGGACTTTCGTGCTTAATTTTTATTATATCCTTACCCTTAGCTTAAACCATTCTATAATTTTGTATTAACTTAGTCAACTATTTTATTTTTGTCATTTATTCAATTCAAAAAGTGTAAGACATACATTGTCTATTAGGATCATAATGCATTTTTTAAAAATTTCTCACTGCATTTTTAACTTGTGGTGAGACAAAATTAATCCAATATTGATCGTAACCTCATTTAAAAGTTTATTATTATTATTGCCAAAATTTATTGCATACACAAAATAAAATTCAAGCTCTCAACGTTTTTTAAAGCACATAATGAGTAAACTATCTACTCAATTAGATCAAACTGGTCGGACATTAAATTTATATATGCTTCTATCTTTTTTTTAAAAGAAAATAAATTTAATTTTCATACACCGTCAGTGTAAAAAAGTTTTATATCATCAAGCGTAATTAATTTTCAAGTCAACTACTTCTAAAGTCAAATAAATACATGAATCTAATTGAATGACTTTGTAAAACTCTTTACACCGTTACTGTATTAAAATTAATCTAAAAAAAAGATTAGCCCACATTTTTAAGACATCATCAATATAAAAATATTTTCAATAAAAAAACTGAAAAAGGTATTAAAACACTTTTACAATTACACATTATATTTGTAACTTGCAATTTATAAAACTTTGAAGGGTGCTGTGCCCTCCAACCCTTTCATATCCATCCATATTGAAAGCACTCTAAACAAAACCTTTAAAAAAACCAGAAAATTAATTAAAATTAATTGTGTAGTTATAATATTTTTAGAATATTCACTAAATATACTCCAAAAGATTTAATTTATACAAGTAGCTAGTAGTATTTCTCTCTTCTAATCCTGTGGACTAACATTGGATTACACGTCTCTTGCTTCCTTTACATCATTAAACAAAGTATTACCAATAATTACATTCGAGGAAACGAGACCATTATCTTTTCTTCTCAAGTTCTTAATTATGATTTAATTCTTAGTGGAATATACGTAGACGTTATAATAATAATGAGCTAATCTAGCTATTAGCTACATGTTCTTCTTGCATTTCAATCTTTTTGTTAGTGAAACTTGCCATGAAAGAAAAAAATGTTGAAAAACAAAAATGAAATATAAAAGTGAACTTTTATTATTTTCTCTTTTTTTAAAAAATATTTATTCTATTCAAAATATCTTTTTTTTTAAAAAGAGCCTTCATTTTATTCTAAAAGTAAAATAAAATAATAATAACGGTCATGGATTCGACCCTACATTTAATTCTTTCACTATATAATTAAGAACTATGCTACAGAAACAATATTAGGGAGTTTTTAGGAAGCCAATAAGTTTAATTAGAAGTTATCATCTAAAATTGATCAAAGTTAACATCTGAAACTAAAAAAGTTATCATCTGAAATATAATACAATTATCATCCTAAACCCTAAACCTTCACCAACACAATTATCATCCGAAACAGATTCAATTTATCATCCAAAACAGAATACAATTATCACCACCATAACAACAACAACACCCCAAGAAGAAGAAGAAAAAGAAGAAGGAGAAAAATGAGACAGCAGCAACAGAGGGCATCGATGTGACGAAGAAGAGGAGGAAGAAGAAGAAGTGACGATGAAGTGAGTACAATAGATCTCGGCGGTGGAAGAAATCGTAGTGAACGACTAGAGCGAAGAACGGAAGGCAGTAGCAGCAGCAGAGGGCGTCGACGCGGCAAAGAAAATGAGGAAGAAGCAAAAGAAAGGGTGAATTGAGTACCGTAGATCTCAGTGAACAATTGGTGAAGTGAGTACGATTGCTACACAAGAAAGATATGATGGAGGTTGGAGTAGAAGGATGAAGAAGGGATGGAATCCTTGAAAAAGTTGTTGTGGCGGAAGAAGAAGAAGAGGCGGTGGCAGTATAATGACAATGGCGGTGGACAAAGAAAGCACTAGAATTAGGATTTCACCTTTTGGCTCATATTTTCCTATGGACTTCCAAACCTTATGCGATCTCCATACTCTTTCGATAATTAAAAAATTAAAAATTACCGTTAAAATTAACATATAAAAAATTTATATACCCAAAATGACAAAGTTCTGTACTTCAATAAATATTAGATAACTTTTTAAAAGTATGCCCTCA
>JASCZI010151106.1:14664-26503 GCA_036250425.1 Stylosanthes scabra | reverse complement strand
TTTTTTTTTTTTTTATATATATATATATATATATATATATATATATATATATATTTTTTTTTTCAGAATTTGATCTAATCTCTCATCAACTTATTATTATCACCAAGAAAAAGAGAGTTATGGGCTTCACAAAATGTAACAGTGGAAGTGATATAAAGAACAGCCACTTATCTTTATACACGATAACGCCGACCCAAATAAAAAAAAGGAAAACTTTATAGGATAATAATGAGTTGACCACTTTTTATTCAATTTTGGAGATGAACAATAAAGTTGACCTTCTAATCCAATTGAAATTTATTGGGAGACATTCGTTTTTCGGCTTTGCTAGCTAGGTTTCACAGATTTAATTGCTGCCGCATCTTTGGACATTGTAATAAACACTTTAATTTCCTCATGAATTTACCAATTTGGCTAAAGACTTTATAATAATTTTGTTCGGTTTAAAGTGTCCATTGTCTTGTATATTATGGACACTTTTATTTTTTATGTTTATTATTATTATTATCAAATAGTGTGATATGACAAATCAGATAAAACTTAGAATTAAAATTTTACATTGTTTTATTGGAATTATTTTTTTGATATTACTGTTTATTTTTCCCATAATAAAAGTGATGACTAGTATATTGAAAATAAACCTGAACACTTTCCCTCAACCATATCCACTCAACCTACATATGCTAATTAAGATATGTATCAGATATACAAATTTTGGGTGTAATCTAAATAAGATAAATTAATTTAATATTTGTTTCAATTTCAACCAAACACCTCCTCCTCTCAGCAGTTTCTCTTTTTTTTAAAAAAAAAAAATTATATTCCTTTTTTTATTCCATATATAATTCATATTTTGAAATTTATATAAAATTAAAGTAAAAATTATTTAAAAAATCAAATTCAATAATTAAAACTTTTTTTTTACTTTCTTAATTTGTTGTTAACTAATAACTACGACTCATAGAAATCATATTATTTCTTTTATATGGTTAAATAGTCTGGATTCAATTGGAAAGAAAATAGAAATTTTTTCAAATTTTTTTTAACACTACCATCCTATGATTCAAAATTACATCAATAAAAATAAATTATAATAATAAAATATATTTTCAATTACTACACCAATTTATTTAAAAATTAAATATCTCATGTTCTTTCTCTTTTACACATTACTTCATCTCTTTCACACCATATGTAAAATTTATCTTACCCCAACCCACAAGCAAATTCCGCCTTAAGACAAACGTTGGCTCAACCTATACTATAAAAAAAGAATAAACAAATTAAATAACTACTTGACCATATAGAGTCTTCAAATTATGACACATGGCTCACAAATTAACTCCCATATACATATCCAACAGACCAACACCTATATCCTTTTTAACCACTTTCAACCAAAATAGTCAAAGGGGTTATTATAATAGTAGTAGTTGAAAATGGGTATAGAAACTTCGTTGATTAAAACAAAAATAAAGAAGAAAAAAAAACAATGACAAGTATTTTATATTGTATAATTCTCCAATAATTTTTATCTATTAATTTTAATTATATACATTTTATAATAATTTTATAATTAAGATTAACATGATAAAATATATTATTATGTGATACATCACTTCACTATTATAAAAAGTATAGTATGTGGTGTGAGAATGAAGGTGTTTCCACGTGGAAAGAATACGTAGAGCGAGTAACATATAATATACGTTGTTGTTGTTGTACTTGTGTGGTTATATGGAAGTCAAGTCATGAAGCACGTTGCTTAATCCTCATGAAAACTACAACTATACCAAGTAGGTCACCGAGTAATTAAGCACACATAGTCATACATACACCTTCAATTTTTTTTATATAATTTATTCCCATGCGTGTGTGCGTGTGAAAACGATCTGAATTCAAGTTTACTAAGAAATGTTTTAGGATGTACGGTGTGTATGTATACATATTTGAGCAAAGTTACGTTGGTTAAATGGTTGGGAAAATCTAACGAACACATATATTTTAATAATTTTAATAATTTTAGTAGTTGAAAATATATTATATATATTTTTAATTAAAATCGATAGTTAAAAATATTAAAATTCTAATTAACATTTCTAGGACATTTAAAATTTTTCTAAAATATCAATTTACTTTAAGTGGTATTCAGATCTTTATATCTCAAAGAAGGATTTTAAATATTCTAAAAATATTGATATTTTAGTAATTTTAATAAATAATTTTATTTGTAAAATATTATATAGTTAAAATTAATGATAAAACTTTTAAAATATCAATATTCTTAGAATTCTTGAAATTTTTCTATATCATATAATAGTAAAAATATGGTATTCTACAGATTTCATTTAAAATGTGATGGATATATATATCTTATCTATTGTGAAAAACATTTTAGGGTAATGCTATTTCAACAAGTGATTTTGGCATTAAATAGAATATTATTTCTATCTTAAATAGAATATTATTTTGGTGTTAAATAGTACCAAAAATTGCACTAAATAAAATTCTATTTAACACTAAAATAGTCTTCTATTTAGCATAAAAATAAATGACTTAGTTTGATTGGTTAAACCACTTGTTCAAATAAATTTTTTGACATTTTATACAATAGTGTTTAACAATATATTATCATATTAGAACAAAAAAATTATTATTTAAATATTCATTTAAAAACTTTTACATATTTAATGGGGCAAGTGACTTAAATAAATCAATCTTCTCTCAATATTATCAAAATATACAAATCTCACGAAAATATCAAATTGTTCCGTTAGTTTAAACATTTATATAGAATTCGTGACACTCTATTTAATTTTTTAGAATCCATAATAGAATACCACGAATTCAATGCCTCTGATTTCATATTACCTTAAATCCGTGGCTCAGCCTTTAATTTTTAAATATCCCAGAATCCATACTTGACATATGATTTTTAAAAATTTTGTCTACACATATATAAACATATCAATTAGATCATATTGTTCCCACTCATTAACTGAATAGTTAAATAAATAAATAAATTTAACTGAAAGAAATAATATAAACTATTTTACAGTATTTAATACTTTAAATTAAAATGATAAAATACCACCAAAAATATATGCTGGAAAAATATTAAAAAAAAGAATATTTTTTATTCTTACGCGTCACTTTTTCCTCCTTTTGCAATATATGTGGAGACCGTCACACACACCACCGTGTTGTGGATCACCCTTGAAAACTCTTATATAACGTTGCGGTGGGAAAATTTTAATTTTGAACCTACTTTCATTTCAAGCCAAATGTTAAAGTTCTAGAATCTCCAATTTATATGAATGATGATTCTACCATGATGCCAACCTTTATTCATTGAAATTAAATTAAAGGAATCAAAATCACTAGAAGAAATGAATAATAATAATTATAATAGAATTTGGGATTGAATCTCAAAGGTTTATTCCTTTTCACACCTTTTATTTTCTTGTGTGTGTGTCTAGTTTCATGCCCAAAAGTCATGTTTATGTAGTGGACAAAACCTTTGCTTCGTTTCCCTTTCCAACTCCGTAACGCTTTCTCCAATTTTCTTTTTTTTTTCTTTTTTTTTGAAATAAAAAATCCTATTTTGGGGTCAATTCAATTAATTCCAAAATGTACCCCCTCCAAAACATTTATACACTGCCATGTGGCAAATCTTTAAGAGTTCCAACTTCTGAGCACACTCAACTTCAGTTTAGCACACACGAAATCCAAAATGGAGGGGGAAAAAAATATCTAAGATAAATACACTAGAAAGATTCATGAAATGGCAATCTTATCTTCCACCCCTAGCTTATAGTAATAAGATATTTTGTTGCACAAACTTTACTTAATTACTAATTATTTCCCTTGGTACACAAGCCATAGTTATATTTTAAAGTGAAAAAAAAAAAACAATTGTAGAGTAGGAAAATTAAATGAACTACTATATTGAAAACTAAGGACTTTGGTGAATTTTAATTATGTAGTTTTAGGTGGAATTAGGTGAAAACTATTTGAGGTAAAATCTTATCTGGAATAATTACCCAAAATACTTAATGAGGAAGAAGTGAAGAACCGCATGCCAAATTGTACTTAGAACACAACACAAATAAATAAAGAACATACCAAAACGTGTCCTAGACTTTCCTATGACATACATGAATACATCTTCTAAAAGATACGACCAGATTCGAGGACCTTAAACAAAGACCAAATAGTCCAACCTTCAAAACCTTACAACACATGGCAACAAAAAACCTCACAAATTCCTTCTCCTTCATAAAAGTTACGTCCAATCTGCAAAATGAAAATGAGAATATTATTAGAAATGTGATGAAAAATAATAATAGAATATGTAATGGAAGTTTGGTTGTGCACGTCACATATTTTGAAATGTAACTAAACTATGTGGCTAAAGCCACATACAAGCATCATGGGCTTTTGTCTATCCATCTATATTTCTCTCCATGCATCTTCGCATCTTTCTTTACCGGCTTCTACCACTCTCTTCATCACTGCCGTGGACCAACAAATTTGCGCCACGTGGTGCTCTTTCATTCCCTTTTTTACCCTTCCCCTAATATACCACCGTGTTATGTTCCCTCTCTGTCCAAATCTTATCCCCCACCTCTCTACCTGAATAGCCCACATTACCCATTACAACCACATGTTCAAATTAATATTATTCTCCCAGCACCAAAATATTATTAATAATGTCATATATACTCTTATTATTTCATTCAACCTAAACTAAATTAGTTATTATATTTTATTTTCAATTCATATCTATTTTATAAAAATGATTGATTTGGTAGCTCTCATCAGTTTAATTAATTAATTAAAGATTATATGTGTAACTGTGAGAAGTAAAAGAGGTATAAAATAGAGATGATGGGAAGGGAACACAAATTGCAATGATATGGATAAGGATTAAGAAGAGTGAGGCAGTAAGGAAGAAAAAAGAGGATCATATTCATATACTTTCATTCCCACTAGGATCCAATTTACGTCAAAAACATCTCCACTTGGTCTCACATCTCTACACATCACCACCGCTTTCCTTAAATCTTAATTATCCACTCTACTCTCACAATTTCCACGCTGTACAATTTCACAACTATTACTTAATTCAAACAAGAAACCGAAAACCGAAAACACCGAGTCTTACAACCAGACACGCACTTAAAACCACTACGTGTTACCATCCACATATAAATACCCCACTCTGCCCCAACAAAATAAACCATAACATAAACACAACACAAAAAATTTGAACTACTACAACTATACCAGCAACTTATTTATACTCCTCACCAAAGCTGAAGCTGAAAACTAATTCATTCTGTCAAGTCTGAATGGCTTCTTCTTCAACATCAACGTGGGTTAGAGGCAAGTGCGTGGGAAAGGGGGCGTTTGGAACCGTTAACGTGGCGGTTACAAAATCTGACGGTTACGTTTTCGCGGTTAAGTCCGTGGATCTTAAAACGGCTCAGGCGGGTCAGATTGAAGCTTTGGAGAACGAGATTAGAATTCTCAGGCTTCTACCCCGGAGTCCTCAAGTGATCACTTTCCTCGGCGATGATGTCACGTGCGAGAGGACTAACGGAGGCTCCTCCTTCAGGAACCTGCACTTGGAGTACATGCCACGTGGCACCGTCGCTGATTTGGACCCTGCTGACGTGGACGAACGGTTGGTTCGCCGTTACGCTTCCTGCTTGGTTCACGCGCTTCGCCACCTCCACGCGCTTGGCGTTGTTCACTGCGACGTTAAGGGAAGGAACGTGCTGGTTTCCGACGACGGCGGGGCGGTGAAGCTCGCCGATTTTGGATCCGCTGCTGAATTCTCCGGCGAGAGTTGCGTTGGTTCGAGGGGGAGTCCGATGTGGATGGCACCGGAGGTTGTTCGCCGGGAGTATCAGGGGCCGGAGTCTGACGTGTGGTCGTTGGGGTGCACGGTGATTGAGATGGTCACCGGAAAACCACCGTGGGAGGATCACGGCGCTGACACGCTGAGTCGGATCGGATATTCTAGCGAGTTGCCCGAGTTCCCGACGCGGTTATCTGAACTCGGTCGGGACTTTCTCGAGAAGTGTCTAAGAAGGGAGAAGAGTGAGAGGTGGAGCTGCGATCAGCTGCTGCAGCATCCATTTTTGATCGGGGAGGGTTCAATTAAGGCTTTGGAATCGTCGCCTCGGTGCGTTTTGGACTGGGTTGACTCGGGGTTCGACTCGGACGAAGAAATAGTAGGAGACATGAATTTGGAAGGTGAAAGTGTGAGTACGGCAAAGGGTAGAATTGGTAAATTGGCTTCGGGAATGGGGGCAAACTGGGAAACAGAGGGATGGGTAGAGGTGAGAGCATTGGCATCTGAGTCTGACGAAGAAGCAACGGTAATAACAGAAGCAACAGGAAACTGTGAAGGAAGGGTAGTTTCGGAATTTGGAAATGAGGTGGCGAGGGTAGAATCGGGAATCAAGGTGGATGCTCATGCTAATGTGGAATATTCGGCTTTTTGTGGAAGGACAGGAGCGAAAGTTGGAAGGGTAAAATGGGGAAAGCGAAAAAACGAAAGGTTGGTGTGGCGGCGGTGGAAGCTCCACCGTCAGGGAGGTGGTGGCTGTGGTGATAAGTGGGAAGATGAGTTGGATAGGAATGGGTTTAAAGGAATATTCACAATTTACAGCTTGTATTGTAAATTATTCAATTTGTATTATTATCTATTTTTCTCAGTATTTATTATTATCAATAAATTATTATGTGTTTCCAGCATACTCAACTTGTTTTTTACTGCATGTGACAAAAAACATGGTCTCGTGTGGAAAGGGGAAAACGCAAAATGGAAAATTAGTTAGTATTTAATTAAATAGAAGAAAAATTAAATGATGGTAAGTTGGGTGGAAGGTGAAGCTTGAAGATGGGGGAATTGATTGGGTGGGCTTGGTTGTTAGTGTGGACGGTGAGAAATGAGGAATGAGAAATGCTTTGGAACTTTGAAATTGAATAGTAGTTGCATTCACCTAAACATAACATATTAACATGATTCAGCCTTCAGTTTTGTGTTAAATCAAAGATTAGGCTAACAAAATTAAATTTAAAAAGCGAGATTCAATGAAGTTAGGTAATTATTACATGTTGAAACCACAAATCTCCATAACGATACACATGTCTCCATTATTATTCATATTGCTGAATTCGAGTTTAATTTGCTAATCTCTGGAAACTGGCCACCTTTTAATTTCCAATGCCAGCTTAAACACTTGGTAAGAAATTTTGGTTTCCCACGGTGTTCAACCTAGCCAATAAGTAATTTGTCGCGAATGTGCGCTTCATTTATAGGTTTATTATTTGGTCATTGAATTTAAAGATTTGTCGCTTCGCATAAAAAAAATTAAGACTTTATTTATGATTTTAAATAAAAAAAAATAATGGTTAGTTAAGAAACTCAATTTGAGTTTTATTTTATATTCACGGGTGGCATACATGCCTGGTGAATGGTGACAGGAGACATGAGGATATTGTCGATTTGTCCTCAAGATCCTAATCAAGTAATTAATTTATAAATATAATTTGTTTATCTTTTTCAGAGATTTGCACATTGTTCTTCACTTGATCCCAATTGTGACAGCCGGAATGGCTCAAATTAAATCAACAGGATTCTCATGATATAATTGAATGCAACACCTTAATACTAACCTATTTTCTAAATCCTAATGTTGCGCTCTTCAATAATATATTAATGCCAGAAAAATAATGTTTGCATATGATCTATATTTAATTAGATAATCATAATGATACGGATTCGTATAATAGAACGAAGAATTATGAGAAATAAGAGAAAGATTGAGGGAATAACTTTTAAATTAGGGTTAAAAGAAAAAAAAATTAGACTTTAATTCATTTCAAAACATAGCTAAATTATTATAATATATTTTTATTTATAAACTAATTATCTAATTGGGCTAAGTCAGATGCTAATCCCAACACATAATCGGATTAGTAATAAAGCATAGTTAGATTAGAAACTACAATTTACTGACACGAACACATGATATGAGCGACATGACACAAGACATGTCGATATGTTAATTTTTTTTTATATGACATGAATACACGACATATATAAATCGATTATATGTCGTCTTTATAGTAGCAAAATTCTTGCTATTAAGTAATGATATAATATATTATGTGTCAATAGTTGAGATGAGCTCTTTCAAGATGAGGATGTAGATCATTTGAACTTGGAGAAAGAGAAAATACGACGGCCGAAGCTTAGAACGGCTGGAAGTAGACTTATAAGGTCACTTCGACGCTCAAGTTAGTAAAATATTCGAAAGTGAGCTTTAATGAATAAAGTAAAGAAAACATCCCTCACCTAGCATAAGCTAGGTAAGCTAGTTTTATTTATAAACTTTGTCAATATGTTAGGCTGCACTATACCCTAGTCTGTTAGGATTTTTTGGACGCATTTCAAGTGATTAGGTAGTCAAAATTTAAATGATAAATATAAATCTGGTTGTTATACTAAAATGGTAATTGTTGAAGCTGTAATTCTAGGATATCTGGGAGGCAATTATTTCCTAATGTGTTGACTTAATGATGACACGATCATGATGGCATAACTGTTAGGTTATGCGTGACAAACTCGGAGGTGATTTATTGAGATATCAAGAAAATCCTAGCTAGTAACTATTTGATTTAGTTATCGAGTATTTGGTTAAGTTGGTTGAGTTTATGGAAATCTTGGCCGAACTTATAAGAATGTCAACCGAATTTATATTAAATAATTATTTTCAACTAAGTTATAGGCAGCAGGTCATAATGTATTTTTACTGATTTTAAAGATGGAATTGATAATTAAAATGAATATGCTTCAAATCCATCTTAAGGTAGGCTTGCTTAACTTAGTAATATATATACAGAGTATTATTATTTTATAAAATTGACTGTAAAAGATTCAGCAATTAAGAACCACTCAACATGCATGAGAATTGAATTGATAATGGAAGTCCAACTTTTATTTCCCCACATCATGAATGGATTATTATGAGACCGATAGAGATAGAAAGAGGGTTCTGCTTCAATTGCGGCTTTATATATATCTCACACAAAACATTAAGACATATATAGATAGTATCAAGATTAAAGAGAATAAACATCACATGGAAGTGGAAAATATGTGGTGTATTTTTAATTTTTATTTTATAATTTTGATAAAAAAATTTACCATGAAAGTTGGGCAAGACACATATCATGCGCGACAACCTCACAAGAGCCATGCCTTTGCTGCCGATGCCGCCACCGCCACTTCTTTTCTTTTGTGCCAACATTTGCATATGCCAATTTGAAACCCTAATTAAGGGGGATCAAAATTATAATAAATAATGGGAAAAAGGGAATCATAGATAAATTAATAAAATTGGATTATTGTGTGTGGACATTAGTATATTACAACTCTTGAGTGAAAGTATTTTAGCCATGAATTGGGGCCAGTGCTGCTGCTTACTAACACATCACTTCAAGTGGCAACTTGTCCCTATCGTTGCAAACTGGATCATGAGTGTTATGAGTATTGTTTTTTTTTATTTTTTATAATATTAAAATTAAAATTACCAATACTTTTGATGGTATTTGGGGTTGTGCTGTTTTTTTTGGGGTTGTGCTGTTTTGATTACTGTTTTGAAAACCACGGCATTTCTTTCTAATGAAATGTTCATAGTACAGATGCATGGTTTATTATATATCATGGAATTGACAAAACACTGGTTTTTCCGTTTTCAAAAAATATTAATGAAGATGGGTTAGGATAATTTATTTAGGTGATCACTATTGAATCAATCACTTAATCACTTAATTTATAACTAAAGTGTAAATTTGCACTCCAATAAAATTTATATTCTATATTAAAATAGAATTTGATTTGACGCGTGTTAGTATAAAACAGTTTTATATAATATAACTATTTTTTTAACATTGATGCCGTAAATAATAATTAAAAGAAATGACTAGGATTAAACTACTATATAAAACGTTTTATATCATAATATCATTTCATTAAGATTAAACTATTTAAAATAATAGAATGGTAGGCTAAAACTGAGCCTATAAAAGATAGGAAAGTTATCCAGTATTCTTTTGATTACAAAAGCATACGGTATTCCTTTGGTTAGGAGTTTGCCGGTTACCATTTGTTCAATTGTGGGGTGCGAAATGACGATAAAACCCAACGTTAGAATAATGCAATGACACTAATGACCAGTTCACAATGACTTGGGAAAGGATGGCGAAAGGACAATAAAGCCCAATGTTAAGAATAATGCAATGCCATTTACCGTTTGGATTTATTTATTTTGTGTTTTAAGGACATATCACACATTTTAACATTACAAATTGAAAATTTTGTTTTAAATATATAAAAGTTTAAGTTTTAAAAGCATTTATTTTGTATTTATGAAAAAAATTTAATATCTTCTACTAATGATATGCTCTAAGCTTATATGTGAACTAAATTCTTATAATTTTAAGTCACCAAAAAAAATATGTATATCTTTTTATTATAAATATTACTTGATTCCTAATATTCTTTTAATAACTAAATACGAAGTTTATTTTTTTATTAATTAAAAATAATTTACAGTAATAATAGTATTTTTATATGAATGTCAAGGATGTTGGACATATGACTAATGTTTTTTTAATGTCCAACTAGTATTTGAGAAAAAAAACTTTAAGAACAAGTTTAATTTTTATAGACAACCTTGAGAACCAAAAAATACTTAATCCTTAATTCTATAAGGTGA
The DNA here is from genome assembly GCA_036250425.1 of Stylosanthes scabra. Classification (NCBI taxonomy): domain Eukaryota; kingdom Viridiplantae; phylum Streptophyta; class Magnoliopsida; order Fabales; family Fabaceae; genus Stylosanthes; species Stylosanthes scabra. Next base: position 15,704 of record JASCZI010151106.1, on the reverse strand, counting down.
TAATCACATTAAACATTGTGTTTGTAAAAATATAAAATAAAAAACCACAAAACAAAAATATATGGATTTATGAAAAAAAGAAAATATTTGTTTCATTAATTTCATATTTTTTATTTTATACAATAATATTTAACATAATTGACCAATTAGAAAAATAACCTTTAGGATATGCATCTCAAATTGAACAGCTGAATATTAATCATAAGATTGACCCATTTAAAATGTTTTAGAACTAAAACAAAAATAAATTTAAAATATTAAAAATTAATTTAAAATTTGATTCAAATATTAAAAAATCAAAATAATATTTTTTATTTTTTTATTAATTATCATATCACCCAGAAATTACTTCCTTCTTTGGTCCTAGCATGCTAAAGAAAAAGAACGTGACTGACCAAAAATAATAAATATTGAGTATTTAGGTAAGTTTTCCCTGCATCACTACACCTATTATTTTTTCCAAAATGCTGAACCACACTCTTAACTTGCACATCAGCCCAATATGAAATTCATTTCAACTCATGCAACACGTCCACAAAAATTTAACCCGGCCCACAGAAGGTCCCTGGCCCACATGTGCTGGCACAGCACCCAAACGGCTCCATAACGCCATTCGAGGCCTCCTCGAAGCTTCCCGGTACCTGATGGACGAAGGGGCATCAGTTATTCAGCTACAATATCATTCCCTCCAACGCCTAGTCCGGTTGTTGACTCCACGTGTTCCCTTTAACTGCTTTTTCATTGCGTGAGACGTCGTGTCTTTTTTGCCGTTGGAATTTTTTATAATATTTAATGGTCATTATTAATACCATACGGTATTCTCTGAATTTTAACAGCCATACCGGATCATCTTCAAGAAAAGATATGCCACGCAAACATTTTATTAGATGATGATGGTCTATTGTTCAATGAATAACAATATAGTATGACCGAAATAAAAATAACAGTTAAATGATTTTATAAATATTATAAATAAGATGATTGACTGAATGAATTGTATTAAACTCTATTTCAACGTAGACATACCAATCAAAGATGTA
>JASCZI010151105.1:121242-141565 GCA_036250425.1 Stylosanthes scabra | reverse complement strand
AGAATGGGAAACTCTTCAGAGTAAGTCTACAGTATTGGAACATTTGAACCGCAACCATGCCTTAGAAATTAAGAGAGCCAATCCTACACTGAGATCTCAATTCACTTAATTCAGTCTTAATACGGAGAATGGTTCAATTTCACAGATGTAACTCTAAAAAGTAATTGTGTTTTCAACCAAGAAATTTAAATATGAAACTTGAGAGAAAATTGTATCCTATACTCCTATACCTAATAAGTTTGTTTGCACTTCACATTGTAGGACCTCTCAAAACTAAACAGAGATGAAGCAAGAGTCATTTATTTAAGTGCGTACGCTTTAGAAAACTGCCTTCAGCATGAGAACTGTGTCCAGATTAAACCATGCAAGAAGCATGATATAGACGACACCACCCTTTTGGATGTTAGAGCAGTTCTACAGTCTTACCAAGGATTGGATATTCCAACTGAATTCATTAGGCGATCCAAGGAACAGCAGCAGAGGTAGCACATTATAATAATAAATGTTTCTAGTTTCTTGATAAACTTTCTACGAAAACAATGTGTGTTCCTAAGTGCTCAAATCTTATTTGTTTGGTTGAGTAGATTCTTTGTTACCGGATAACCCTTGATGAAATTGCTTTCATTTAATACCCGTATATTATAGATTTTAAGATTTATATCACGTTTGTTACTGAAAGCTATCAATACATGACTCTTTTTAATCATTTCTATGGTTTAAAGATATCGGATAAAGCGTACTCTTTTATTCGGTGAACTTTAGGATGAGCCGTGTCAAATCCAGGCTCATGGACGCCTAGTACGGACTGACACAAACTGATACAGGTTTGTAAGTCCATTTGGGAAATAGCTATTAGCCCCTCAAAGTTTTATAATTACAAAGATGAAAAATTATGAGTTTACCTGTTTTCATCATGGGGTGCTTATATAAAGAACATGAAACATATGCGGCTGGTATGGGCCGGCCCTTGTAAGTGGACGTTTGGGTCCAAACCAAAATGCATGGGGATAGTGAGGAGGTTTATTTGTAACTGGTCCAGGAAAAAGTCCGATCAGACATTGATGGTGGTGGCCACTGTTGGTGATGAGGAAGACTAATAGACTAATAGTTGGTGTCATGGCCATTAAAATGGGACAAACCCGTCCGGCCAAACTTTTGTGTCTGGACAGTTTAAAATTCGGGCTAAATGGACTGAATCCGTTAAATCCAAAAAAAATTCGGGTTAAATGGGCTAGCCCATGAGCTAAATGGGTTGGCCCGTTTATTTAATTTATTTTTAAATATTTTCAAAAAAAGCATTTTTTCATATATTTTATTATATTCGACCCGAAAACTCGATTCATTAACAAAAAAATTTTGATTTTTCTAAGAATTATTTTTTGTCAACTGCAATTCTTTTAAGTTAAAAGTTAAGCCAATTCGTTTACCCATCAAGCTGGCCATAAATGGACTGGGTTAGAAAAATTCTAACTCGTATAAAATCGAGCTAAATGGGCTAGGCTCGCTCGTTTGACAGCACAACTTGGTGCAAAGACCTGAGTGGATACAAAGCGTAATAGGCATTGACAGATAAATAGTAATGGTATGCCCTTGAACATGCATTTAGTTTGATTTACAATCAATAATGTGATTTGTTTTTCTTTTAATAGCAGGGATGATGTGATATTTTTTTTTGAAGAGGGGATGATGTGATTTGTTTTCGAATGTGTGTTCCGAGTTTTCAATACAATTGTTGTAGCTAGATTGGAAATCTCATATTTAAAATGCAATAGGATTTTGTTTAATTTTATTTTGCTCGTGATTAAAAAATGTTCACGAACTGATGTGTAAATCCTATCGTTGCAGGAGTTTGGTGAGGCCGAACAAACCGCGAGTTATGAATCAATACTACAAGCATTAAACAATGAGTTCTAAACAATATTTCCATTCCATAGTCTAGCCTAATTTTTCTTTTTCTTTTTTTTGGTGGAAGAAATATTCTAACTCATTAAGGATTAAGGTAACGCTACTATTTTGGTAAGCCAATGTTTTCTTTTTAATCAATAAACTTGACATTTTCTTTTTCTTTTTCTTATGGAGGCTATTCGTTTTTCTTTTCTATTTGGGTGATTTTTTTATATGGTTTGATGAATATAAAAAAAAAAAACCATAAAATCCTTTCCCATATGTCCATCCGAAATAGCCGAACACAATCAAAGGCTCATAAGAAATGGCCTAGCGCGAAACGTTTCACATTATTATACATTTTACACAATTTTTTTCAATAACTTCATTTAAACCCAACTCGGCAACTCCAAGCCTCCATATAACACCCTCACTTACGAAATACCATGCTCGAGTCATGATATCACTGTTAGCAAGGATATTTCTGTGACTCTTCTATACGTAACTATTTATATATCATAGGAGCCTTTAATTTAATTTAGACTTTGCCACTCAAATTGAAAACCTTTCATTTATTTTATTTTATTTTATTTTTATAAAACATGCAAACATAAATACAACTCAATCAAATACTATATAATTATGAGAATATTCTACAATACAATACAAACATAAACATATTAATGGTTCAGCAATCCTATCCCTCTGTAAAAGATATAACAGTAACACAGGCGAGGGAGACTTCTAAGGAAAAAAAAAATCGAATTCACCCGAGTCTTTGCTTATTCGAGCTCAGCGAGTCTTCGTCCTGTTCTTACATCTGAAATGTTGGCATAAAGGGGTGAGAACAAACCACACGTTCTCAGTAGGAAGCGCGGATGCACTAAAAGTAATAGCATAAATAACAAATAAGTCAAAGCATATCCTAAGGAATGGCTTACCTTGAATCCTTTATTCGTTTATATTATATATAATTTAAGTAACCTTCCTATTTCTAGAATGTTCCGCATTCACACATCAATTATTTTTCTTCCTCACCATTTAACACATGAAAATACCCTAAGGGGTAAGGGTAACTCAAAAATCCCAACTAACCTTAACCTCCATCACCTCTTTATTCTGTCAAACACAAAGAATGCATACAATACAACCACACAAACAATTTCACATATAAAGCACACAACACGTGGCACATAGTCAGGTGAATCACATCAATCACATACACAATAAATACATGTCCAAACAATTCATACAAGTGCATATGATGTATGTCTACCCTATGCAGACCATGAGCTCATGCGTCGATTGACTACCCCGCAACCCGACGTTACCCAGAACTAAGACCAGGTATGGTTTTCCACTTGCATACAGTTGGTATACATGTCTGCACGGATGAAACCGCATACAGTCTATTGGACAAAGAATATATAAAAGGGCATAAAAGCCAGTATACATTACAAGTGAGAAACAGTATCCGCACGGTCGAAACCGCGTACAGTTAATGGATACTTATACTATGAGCGTCCACATAGTACATCATCATTTATCAATCATTTCATCTATTCAGTCAACAATTATCAGTTCATCAGTTCATACAGTTCATGTATATATATATATACAATTGTAATAAAGACAATAACCTTTCATTTAGCATTTACCTAAGGTAAAAACCTCTCATTCATCTTTCCAATCATTTCCTCATTCTATTTCCAATTTAATTTCATTATACTTTATGATTAAATCCATATAAACAAATGTCTATTGAAGAAACCTATTTAAAACTTACCCTTACAATTTCAAACACAAATTTCTGTTCAAAGCTTCTAAAATTCAACAACAACCACCCTTCTTCCAAAATTTGACAAAAATCTCTCATTCATGATTTAGTCCTGATTTTTAGTGAGGATATACAAAAGACACCAAGAAAAAATAATAGTTTTGGTTTCACTCAATTCTAAGGTAAATAGAAATTAATACGTATTTTACATTGTGGCTGCACTGCACTATTAGTTTTAAATAAAACAGCAACCACTACTTGCATTATAAATTCTACATCAAATCGAAATTTTACCAAATAGTTCTAAATTTCAACTTGGGACAACTACACTCACATAGGTTTCATTTCAAATTAGTTTCAGGTTGAAATCAGCTCTAAAGAAATTGTTATGCCCTTTGAAAGTTGGTTCAATTTCTGCAAAATCCTGTTTTCGAAACCAGTGAACACAACTCATTCCAAATAGCATATCTCATTCCTTAAATTTTCAACAGAGCTGAAATTTAAACCGGATACAATAGATACATAAATCTTTCATTTCCAATTGGTTTCAATTCGATAGCCTTCCAGAGTTGGGAGTTACGAATGTTGAAAATTACTGATACGGAAAAACAGCTTAAAGTTTTTGCTGCAGAAAGTATTAAACTTCAAAAATTCACATCTTTCAAACCGTAACTTAAAACACACTGAAATTTTATGACAATAAAATAGACTTACTAAAGTTTCATTTAAAATTGGTCCCATGCCAAAATAATTTTTCAGATAAGAGCAGTAACTAAAACAAGTTGCTGGTTTTTCTGCAGAATTTCTGTAAAACCAGTTTTGATGAAACAAGGCTTCACACCCAAGATTTTAGATTAAAATTCAAACCCTTCAAACATAATCCAATAGTCAAGAAAACCAAACTTAGCTTCTTTTAATCAAACATGAATTTTATGAAAACAACACAAATTTTCATTGACTTCTTTGTCACTCAATTTCATTTAAAAAATTCCCCTAGAACTTGGGTCTAACTACCCTCCAAGGGTTCCAACCAAAACCAACACCCCTCAAAACTTTCCTCAACTCCTCAAGTAACAACCATTTCTCAATATCATTTATCAATTTCAATCATACATTCGTTCCTATTAAATCTTCTAATACCACATTAACCATCAAGAATAACTAAAATGAATCAATAATTTCAATTTAAAGCAATCCAGTCATAAGGTATTTATCAACTCAAGTGTAATATTAAACTAAAACTTTAAAGAGCATCCAACTTTTAAAAGAACTTGAACTCAGAAAACCACCCCCTACCTCTTGGATGAGTAGCAACTATGCGAAGCTATGGGTAGAACTTAATGGCAGCAGCAACAACCAAACCAAATAGCATTAACAGCAGCAAAACACCTCCCAACAACATAACAGAACCACAATAGAGCAGCTACAACGCCAACCGTACAACTAACATATATCAAAACAAAACCAAGGTGTAATCAAACAACGGTAAAGAAAAATGACAAGAACTAAAAACCAGAAATGAGTAGGCAAAACCTGAGGAAAATAGGAAAAGTAAAACGAATTAGTCGATGCGGTGCAGCAGCGGTGATAGCAACTCTTCACAGCGACTCTTTTCTTTTTTCTCTGCACGTCGCGCTCTCTCTCTCTGTGCCACTGCAGGTTTCTCTCTCTCTCTCTCTCTTTGGAAACCCAGCGGCAACAACCCTCAACGACGGTGGAGGAGAAAGCCGACGGCGATGGAGGAAGCTCCCCGCTCCTCCTCGCGTTCTTTCCCTTGTCTGTCTCTCCCTCTTAAGCTCGTCACTTTCTCTTATGCCTTTCTTCTCCTCTGCACCGCGATATCAGCAGCGGCGCGACGGCAAGTCAGAAACAACTCTAACTGGCCCCGTCTTCTTCCTCTTCCCCCTCTTCTCTTCTTCTTCTTCCACTCATCTGTTTCTCCATCTCTCTTTCTTTCTTCTGTCTGTGCGTGTTTTGAGTTTGTGAAGGAAGGAGTGTATATGATTAATTCGGGAGTTAAATATTAAATTGGCTCTGAAATTTCGAGCTACCATCAAATTGGCTCTAAAATTCAAATGTTATCAAATTGATATCTCATTTTTGTGGTTGTGACTCATATTGTTCATTTTAAAGTTATTCGTCAAAAAAAAATGGGGCTGTTAATTGTCCACATTATATTTTAATAAAACAACGTTATGATCTATTTACGCCAACACTATATTAAAATGACATCATTTTAGAGCAAGAGAAGTTAAAATTTATCTTTCAATGTGTTATCTGAGATCAATTTTAACTTTCTTCGCCCTCGAATGACGTCATTTTGGTATTATGATGGCGCTAACAGATCACAGATCACGACGTTGTTATATGAGTCTAACACGGACAATTAACGACCATATCAGCATTTTTTAACGAAAATTTATAAAGGGGTCAACTTGAGTTACAACCGTAAAAATAAGAGGTCAATTTGATGATATTTAAATTTTGGGGCCAATTTAATCGTACCCCTAAATTTCAGGCTCTAATATGATAATTAACTCTTAATTTGGGGATTAGGGATTTGGGGTTAAAATAGAAATAGATAAGAATAGTATAGATAATTTAATAAAGTTGTAAGATAGAATAGCAATTTAAATACTATTGTATCACAATAAATTATTTTAGGGTAAAAGATAAATATACCCCTAATTTTTTTAAAATTGGACAAAAGTACCATCTACTTTGCTGAAATACACACATGCCCTCAACCTTCGAGAAAAGTGGACAATACGACCCCTCTGATAGTCTAATCTATGTGTAACTGTTATGAAAGCGTGTGATATAGCTGTCAACGGCGTCTATCTGACTGTAACAGAGCCACGCTGTATAGACCTAATCCGTAATTGATATTAAACAGCAAAATGAAAGTCGATTCCTTTAGAGGAATAAAACTCTAATTTCGAAAAGTTCATGTAAAAGGACTATAACGATTTCGTTTTGCTGTCTAATGTCCATTACAGGCCTGGTCTTTACAGTGTGACTCTGTTACAGTCAGCTAGGCATCATTGACTAGCCATATTACACACCTTCATAACGGTCACACGTGAGTTAGACCAACGGAAGAATATTATTGTCCACTTTTTTTAAAGGTTGGGAGCATGTGGGTATTTCAGCAAAATGAGAAATATTTTTGTCAATTTTTAAAAAAGTTAGGAGTATATTTATCTTTTATCCATTATTTTAAAAACATAATTTATACATATTTGTCAATCTAGTAATTATAAAATAAGAACCTCAGTTAATTCAAATCCAAATTATAAAATTTTTATCTAATTTACCTTTAATAAGTAATTTATAAAAGATCAATTCCCGAACAAATAAAATAAAGCTCAAATAATTTATAATTGAATTTTCAAATTTTGGAATGTTACACTTGAAGGGACATTAATTAATCTAGAGAGATGGAACATTAGACAATCAAGTACTTCCTTGACGTCATTGTATTGATTCACACTTCTCCCTCAACAGGTGTCATTCTATTATTGACAGAATGACTATAGCCATACCAGACATCCGTGAGCCTGGATCTGACACGACTCATGCTAAAATTCACCCTTTTATCTCTGATATTCTTTTACACTTAAACGAAAAAAATGTTTTTTTTAGTTTTAGAAAAATGATTGGTAATCATAAACTTTTGATCATAGGTATACATAAATTTGGTGAATGCTAGCATGCACCAAATAGAATGAGGTTAGGCATTAACCTTGTCCTTTTTGATACACAGGTTTCTGCTTTGCTGTTGGGTGTTTATGTGAATCAGAGATCAGAGATTTGACTTCTTTATTGTGGTGTCTTGTTTATTGGCCTCAGAACAAGTGAAATTTATGTTCTAACCCCTTTTTGGACACATGGGCCCATATTCCAACAATCTTTCATTTCGTGGGTTTTTGTATAGAACCAAAAAAAGACGGTGAAACAAAACAGCAAAATAATAATAATGATAATGATTAAAAAAAAAAAAGATAATACTAATTCCAACTAAATGTATATAAATAATAATAACAATAATTATAATTGTATATTTATTTTTTTCAATCAAATCTAACTAAATATTTTATTTTAATTAAATATAAAATTATTTTAATATCAAATAAAAATTTATTTCTATAAGATTTTTGTGGTATTTGATATTAATTTTTTTTACACAATTCTTATTTAAACTTAGTTATAAAAAATAAATGTACACCTAATATTATCTATGTGCCTTTGCATTCTAATGACATCTTAATAAAGTACTCAAATCTCATGGTAAGAATAAGGATAATATATGTTATGGTGTGTTAATATACTGGGGCTTAATTAATTTATGTGATTAAAATATTTTGTAATTATATTTGTAATTATATTTATTATATATATATATAATATGAACTTCTAAAATTTAAAAGTAAAGAGAAACTATTTTTTATTATATTTATATCTACTATAGTTTTATAAATTTTAAAAATTATTTTATCGATGATATTTGTGCTTATTAAAAGTCACTTTTAGATAATTTTATTAAACACAAATACGGCAACTGTAATTGTTTTGTTTTTTTTTTTGACTTTTTAATTGTCTTTTTAATTGTCTTTTTAAAAGACATTTTTAGGGTGAAAACTCACATAAAGTTATAGGCGCATAAAAGCAATTAATATGTCAGCCAAACTACCAATAATAGAAGGACATGTGGTGAGAGAGAATAATGACCCAGTACAATGAGATCAGCAAACTTACTGAATGCTTCCAAGGTTCTGTTTATGAAGAATTGCATTAATTTTTTTTGGTGTTCAAAGAATTGCATTAATATTATGGCCCCCTTGTTGGTGGATGAATTTAAAATATAAAAGAAAAAATGTGTAAATTTTGTTATTATGTGAAATTTTATGGTCAAACCTTGATTTTGTTGAGTGTTATGGGCTGGCTTGATGTGACAAAAGATTTTTGCCTTGGTTTCCATTTCCTCAACATTTGATCATGGCCTTTTTTTGTTTTGAATTTCATATCGCAAGCAATTATTTTAGTTTTTTCTGTTTTCTTGGCCGTTTTTGTGTCCCGTTATAATATCAAAAAAAAAAAATCAAAAAATAAAATCAAAACAACTTAAACGAAAAAAAAGACAAAGTGCCTTCATTATGAAATACATGTTTCCTTAATATCTTTTTTTTGGTGACTATGTTTTCTTAATATCTGATTATACATTAGTTTTTATTTTGTTATATCTAAATTATAATATCTTTATTTAATTTATTGAAAGCTTATTCACAAAAAATATTAAAAGTTTAATGGATGGTAGACATTTTGTATATAATATTATAATTTATATACGTAAAATTACACATCATTAGTGTATATGAATTTATAAAAGTGTATACATTAATTCATGTGGATCTATTATTTTGATTTATGTATATGAATTTTTGGGCATGGGTTAGATCCCTTGGGACATTTTGGCTGTGTTGGTCTTATCTAACCCCTTGAAAACTGGTTAAAATACTCTTACATTATATGTATGTTGATGTTATGATGTAATTTAATTAGGGGTGGTAAAATGGGCAGAGTTCGCTAAACCCGCCAAAAAGGGCGGGCCGGACTAAGATTTTGAATCCGCCAAGCCCGCACCGTCGAATTAGCGGGGTTTGGCGGGGCGGGGCGGGCGGGGCGGCCCGCCGGACCAAGGTGTTCGTAATTTTTGTTTTAATTTACAAAATATATATATATATATATATATATATATATATGAATATTAAAAATTGTAATTTTTATTTCTTTATTTATTTTATATTCTTATATATATTATATTATATGTTTGTTATATAATTATTTTAATATTAACTTGAGATTTCTATTTTTTATATTTTAAAATAATTAGATAATGTATATTATAACAAAAAAATTTTATTAGCATTGATAATTGATGAAAAAATAATAAAAAATTAGATTATTTTTAATTTATATTTGAATTTTTAATAAATTATTATTTTTTAAATTATTTTAATGTATCTAATTAAATTTTTATTTAAAAAAAAATTAAATTTGAGCAGGCCAATAACCCGCCGGGGGCCCGCTAACCCGCCATAGGATAGGGCGGGCTAGCATTTTGAACCCGCGAAACAATTTCGGCCCGCCCCACCCGCTTTTTGGTGGGCTTTGGCGAGGCGGGTTACCCGCTTTGCCATCCCTAATTTAAATCCAAATTACGTGAGAGAAGGTAAATTTCTTTAATCCAATTTAATATTTAAGTTAGCAATGACGGAGAAGTTATTAATAGGAATACCTTATGAAAATTAAAAACATGTAAAAATATTAAATCCATAATAAAAAAGGAATTAAAATAATAAGAGATTTAGCTTCCGATCAAGAATTTCAATCACACGAAACCTTTGTAAAAAGTAGGTTATGACACATGTTATTGTTTTCAATTATTTTTAAAAAAAATTATAACCAATAATTTTTTAATCAATAAATTAATCAATAAAAAATAGAACATCCAAAATCATTGTTTATAAAACATACATAATGAAAATTATAGAACATCCGAAACCTAAAGCAACTTCAACTATCTTTATATTTTTTCAAAAACAAAAACATCCGAAATCTAAAAATAGAACATCCAAAACCTAAAGAAATAGAACACTCAATTTAAGTTGCTGGCTGATATTGACTAAATTTTTATTGTTATATTGATTTTTTAAATTATGTTAAGTTACGTAAATATTTGAGGACTAATCAACAACATACATGTGTCGTGGGAAATGATTTAATTCATTAGTAAATTATATTGGTGTTGAGTGAGATGTTTTTTTTTTTTTGTAAGCTGAGTGAGATGCTATCCGAAAAATATATAATTTAGTGAGATTAATTTTTTTCTTTTGGACAGAGGTTGGAATACCAACCCGGTCCAGCACAACGACCCACCCAACACTACCTAAAACCCAACCCACCAGAGGCACTCACTCCAACCCCTCCCCATCCCTAATCGAACCCTAACCACCATCAACAACCTATCCTATCTCAGAGCACAAGAGGCAGGACCACCACCAGACGCACTCACTCCAACTCCTCACCATCATCAACAACAAGGACACTACACAAACAACCACTGACTGAACAGACTAGAAGCAAATCACCCTCACCAACACTATAACGACAAACAAACGAAACCAAAGGAGACCCTAACCTCTAGCAACCTCTACTATCTATTCCTTCTATCCCTAATTCTAATCGCCTCTGATCTGATCGAATCTTCGACTGTGATTGGCAGGTTGTGTATTAATACTGGACGCGACGGAGCAGCAGCAACAAATTTAGCAAGTTCATGAGCAGCAGTGTTAGCTTCTCTTGGTACCCAAATGAATCCCTTTTCTGGTAAGTCCCTAGTCAGCTCCCATATATCTTCTAGAAAAGCATCAATCTCTGGTATGTGAGTTCTTGATTTAATAGCTTGAACAAAGATTTGGCAATCTGATTCAAAGAGTACTTTGTCCATGTTAAAATTTTTTGCCAGGATTGCTGCTTCTCTTAGTGCAAGAGCTTCAGCTACCAAGGGAGATGATACCTTTCGAGTACCCGAGTTGATAGCTAGAACGCTTTCATTGCTGTCCTTGCAAACCAGAGCTATAAAACCAACTCCGGATGACCTCACAAAAGAAGCATCAACATTTAATTTTGTCCACCCTATCGGAAGTGGATTTCAGGTAGCTTTCCTTTGAGACTTTCTTCTGTGATTAATTAAGGCATTCTGTATTGTCTGTTTACCTACAATGAACTCTGTTTTCAACCAATTTGCTTTTAAAACAGTTAGTTTAGGATTAGGCTTTTGCTTTTGATAGATTGCTCTGTTTCTTTCTTTCCAGATTTTCCAAACTAAACATATTAGTTTCCTGCAATATAGCTGAAAATCAGAGCCACAAGTATCCCTAAACCTTTATAGCATGTCAGATAACCAACCGTTTAGAGACTTAATGTTCATAGGATTAGGGCACTGCTGTAATTGAGAACCAAACTAAACTGATCTAGTCTAGGGACATAAAAGAAGGCAATGTTCAATAGTTTCTGGGACCTCATTACAAATAGGGCACAAAGCTGTTTTTAAAATTCTTTTGTAAAACAAATTTTGAAAAACAGGGACAATGTTGTGAAGAGCTTTCCACAAAAAAAATTTTAATTTATTTGGTATGTCCAACTTCCAAATATCATTCCAACAGGTTTCATCTAGATAGCTTGTGGAAGGTTTGCTTATTTGTTTATTACAAAAGTTCTTTTATAAAGACATTGTACCCTGTTTTAACCGAGAACTGCCCATCAAGTTTATAATCCCACACAAAGTTGTCTTCTTTTATTGCCTTCTTGATTGGGATTTTCAAAATAAATTCAACGATCTGCCCTTCAAAATGTGAAAAAATTTTATTTATGTCCCATTCAAAATTTGAGCTAATAAGATCTTTTACCTTTTGGATGCCTTCTCTTTTCAAAGTAACATCGTGCTTGTAACCAAGTATCCAATTATCTTTTATAATATCAATCTGTTCACCATTTCCTATTGACCATCTCCCATATTTTCTCAAAATATTTCTGCCCTCAATTATGCTTTTCGAGATCCATGAGGAATTGTTGCATTTATCTGCATTCCAAAAAGATTTGTTATTAAAATATTTAGCTTTCAAAATTTTAACCCATAATTGATTCTAATTTTTTATTATGCGCCAAGCTTGTTTTGCCAAAAAAGCAAGATTTTGAACAAAAAGATTTTTGAAACCCATGCCTCCCTCAGATTTATTTTTACACATTTTTTCCCAGCTCAACCAATGTTTGCCTTTTTCTTTCCCATGCGAATTCCACCAAAATTTTGCTATTTTCCCAGAGATTCTATTGCAAAAATTTTTGGGAAAGAGTAAGACATTCATTGCATAAGATGAGATGGCTTGAACCACAGCTTTAACGAGGGTTTCCTTACCTGCTTGATTTAGCATTTTGGATTTTCAACCACTTAATTTATCATCTATTTTCTCCTCAATCCAACCTAAAGCTTTATTCTTTGAAGATCCCCAAACTGCTGGCAGACCCAAGTACTTCCTTGGACTGTCCTAAGTTGGTATACTCAAAATATCCTCAATTGCAACCCTCTACTTTTTTTTGCCTGGAGGAAGCATCGGTGGGCCAATAGAGATGGACCAACCCAAACATATCAGAATGAAGGAATTGCAAATAAATATAAATATGGGGAACAAGGTGTAAATCAAAGATTTGGGAAAAGGAGTCATTTGCGTGAATTGCCAACTTTTCAATGGACAAGACAAATTTCAAAAAACACCTCCAAACCTCCAAACATGTGTCAGTTTGTGTCGGTAAGTATTAGACTTCCATTCACATATAACTTTATGTGCGCTTTCTAAAACTCAACCATTTTTTAGAATGTTTTCTCTTTCGCCATAATGCCGATAATATTTTTTTCGTAATTTCTCTTTTCCCAATCACAATTCACAATGTCTTCTTTCTTTTTCTGGTCTCCACTCTCCAAATAATTGGTCTTCGATAGTAGTATTTTAAAAACATAAGGCCATAAAGCAATTCACCTTAGAGAACCCATTTGTCTAGCCCAATATCAGACATCTTGTTACAATTCACAAAAGCGGCCCAAAAAAGTCATGAATTTCATTAATGCCCAAATGTGGCAAAATACGTAAAGAAAACATAACACCGGCTGTGCATGCTTTTGATCAAAAGATAAATTCAGCAGCGCCACCTCATGTCTTGTGCCCACACATGTCCTTTATTATGAGTGTCTATGAAGAGATAAAAGAAATCAAATCAAAGAGTAAAAAAATTATAAGTCATGTCAAAATCTTCTATACACACTTTAAGTCAGGTTAAAGGGAAAATTTTTTTTTTTTTCAAACTAATGAATCTTTTGAAGGCTTTTATCTTTTTCAAATTTAATATTAAAATTATTTTTTTAGTACTATAATTTTTTGTGATAGTTTTGGTTAATTCCATGATAAATTTTATAGTAAAATGATAATAGTAGAATAAATATTAATTTTGTATCTCAATATATTATATACAATTGAATAAGTGATTTACAAAAACAAGTGGTTAATCAAGTGATTTACAAAAATCACCATCACTCTCATTTAGGAATGCATGTTTACACGCACTAGGAGATGTTACTTTCTGAAACATACTCTCACCACGTACTCTCCCCATCGCTTTTCAAGAACATTCAATTCATCGCCGTCCTCATTTGTCAACGTCGTCTTCTTCATCTTCCATCTTCCTCCTCCTCCTCCTTCTTCTCTGTTTTATGTTGATGTTGTTGTTGTTATTCCTGCTGTTGCTGCTGCTGCTATTGTTGTTGTTGTTGCTGCTGCTGTTGTTGTTGCTGTAGAAAAATATGAAGCAATAATGCGCAGAAATAGAAAGCAACATTGCGCAGAAACAGAAAGCAATAATGCGCAGAAATATAAAGCAACATTGTGCAGAAACAAAAAAAATAATGCGCATAAATAAAAAGCAATATTGTGCAGAAACAAAAAGCAATAATGCGCAGAAATATAAAGCAGCATTGTGCAGAAACAAAAAAACAATAATGCGCAGAAGTAGAAAGCAACATTGTGCAGAAACAAAAAATAATAATGCGCATAAATAAAATATTCTTCTTCTTTCCTTCATTCATTCATTCTTCCAAGTCTGCATCTACATCTTTTTCTACTTCTTCTTCTTTGTCTTTCATTCCTTTCTTCTTCCATGTCTGCATTTGCATCATCATCATCATCATCATCATCATCTTCTTCTTCTTCTTCTTCTCTGTTTTACATTATTGTTGTTGTTGCTACTGTTGCTGTACAGAAATATGAAGCAATAATGCGTAGAAATAGAAAGCAACATTGCGCAGAAACAGTAAGCAATAATGCGCAGAAATAAATTCTTCTTCTCTATTTTATGTTGATGTTGTTGTTGTTGTTGTTCCTGCTATTGCTGCTGCTGCTATTGTTGTTGTTGCTATTGCTGTTGTTGTTGTTGCTGTAGAAAAATATGAAGCAATAATGCGTAGAAATAGAAAGCAACATTGCGCAGAAATGGATTTTGAATTAAAACAGAAATGGATTATTGGAAGTTACCACTCAAATGTACTCAAATGTACTCCATCTTCAAGAAATGTTCAAAAAAGCGAAATCTAATAACAGAAGAATCAAACAGAAAACCAAAACCAGATCTAACAACATTGAAGAAAAAGACAAAGCAATTACAAGAGCTATATGGCACAGATAGCGTCGCAATTGAAAAACAGAGCAGAACGATATTGCAGAAATCATAGAACAAGAAGAAATCACAAATCACATAGTGCAAATCATGAAATTCAGAATAAGGAAGAAGAGATAGTATAGTAGAGAACGACGAAGAAAGCTCGGAGGAAATAAAACAAAAAATAATAAAAAATGAAATTAGGCGCGTCCAAAAATAATATATTAGTTATAATAAGGGATTGAGGCGCGTGAGGTTATTTGTTTGGCTAACCACTTGGTTTGATAAAACCACTTGGTCAGCTAGAATAATTCTATTACATATATTAAAATATTTTGTTAAGTATAATTTTTTTTGATAAATTATAAAAAGGAGAATCAATTTTCTAATAAATATAGTTAATGATAAAGAAATAATAGGTAGGTTCTTCTTATAAAATAACTTTATCACAATAATATGAAACTCGTTAATTAGAAAATAATGATAATTATTGATAAGGTTTATTATTAACAATAATTATTAGAAAATAACAATGCATGATAGTGCAGACTATTGAATATAAAGAGAAAGAGTAATGGAAAAGTATAAGTAATGAATAATTTTCTAATCAATAAATTAGTCAACAAAAAATAGAATATCTGAAACTACTGTTTATAGAACATTTACAATGAAAGCTATAGAACATTCGAAACCTAAAGCAATTTCAGCCAACTTTATATTTTCTTAGAAATAGAACATCCGAAACATAAAAAAATAGAACATCCAATTTAAGTTATTGGTTTAATTTTTATTGGTTATCTAGCTTGTAAATTAATACATATTGTGTCAATTTTCAGTGTGTAAAAGTATCGACCCACATCTTTTCTATGTTAAATAGGAAAATAGACTAAATACAACCATGCTAGGTAACCAATAAAAATTCAGTCAATATCAACTAATAACTTAAATTGGATGTTCTATTTCTTTATATTTTGGATGTTCTGCTTTTAAGTTTTGGATGTTCTGTTTCTAAAAAATATAAAGTTGGCGGGGTTACTTTAGGTTTCGGATGTTCTATAGCTTCAATTGTGGATGTTCTATAAATAATAGTTTTAGATATTCTATTTTTTTGTTGAGTGATTTGTTGGTTAGAAAATTATTGGTTACCTATACTTTTCCAACTAAATAATAATGAGATCAAATCGGGTCATCAAAATGAAAGCTAGGTAAGGTTCACAATGAAATAAACACGCAGAACACAACCTTCCAATGTGAAAATTGATTTAGAAACAATAATTTATTGTGAAGAATGGCACTATAATAGTGATCATAACCACAATGTATTATGTAAACTCCCAAGATGGCTTAATAATGAAATCCTCTTCTAAATAGCTTCTTAGTTGTTACGGATCTACCAAAGTGATGAAGCATATGTTCAACAGGAGAAGATACAGGTGCAGGTGCAGGTGGGTCTGGTACAGGTATTGGTGGTGAAGATATTGTATGAGGCACTACTGTAATAGCAAGTCTTTGCCCTGTGGTGCAGTGGTGGCCAACACCACATAGATACCATTTTTTCCCTGGACTTGCCAACACGATAACATCATTCCCACTCTTCAATGCCTCGCTGTGATTTGAAGGCACGGTGCAGTTCTGGTATGCACTTGCATTTACTTTGTACACATTGTGTTGTCCAGCTTCATACCTGAATACTGCAACATATATACATGAGTTTTTGGCATATTATGCATCTAGTACAATGCATGGATTAAATACACAAGAATATCTAATTAGCTTTAAAATTTAATTTAAGATTTTTCTCTAAAATTATTAAATATTAAATGTCAATTAACTAATTAAGTATACATAGTGAACCCAGAAAAGCCATTAAAATTAGCTATTTGAGTTTAATTTTGATATACTGACAGTGTCATTCAATTTGATTCATGCATTTAGATGATCCTTAAAGTAGTATGTTTGAAAATTAATAAAATAACTTTTATATGATCGATTGTTAGTGTAAAAATTTTTTATATTCACAGTGTATGAAATTGTATTCTTAATATTTTTAATTTTTACAATTAAAAATTAATGCAAAATTTAAAAGAAAAATAAAGTGTCGAAATTTGAATCTCGCTTTATGCATGATTTAATGGTCAATGACAAACCCTCAAATAAAGTTAGACTGGCCTGTCGTGCCGACGGACGTGGGGAAACAAAAAAAACTGAAGTACTAAAGTTCAATTTAATTTATATAGTTTAATAAATAAACTTGAATCATAAAAAATAATTTATATACATAAGAGTTATAACTCAAGAATTGAATTATACGATTGCATGCATACCTAGTGTGTCTCCAACCTCGAAGACTTCTTGTGCAGCCCAAATGTTGTAATCAAATCCTGTTGCCCATCCATGATGATCTCCAACTACATGTTCCGTGCCCAAAGCAATGCAAGGGAAAAACAATATTACGCCTATAACAACAATCGTCACAAGCACATTACTACTACTGTAGCGGCCAAGACCCATAGCCATATATATGTGTACACCTCTTCTTCTTGTTTTGTTGAATACAAGTTCTTCATTTATATATAGTTGAACATATTTATATACAACTTAGTAGAAGAGAGAAAAAAAAACCAAAGAGCATAGAATCTCTACAATAATATATCCGAAGAAAAATGTTTGTTATAACTTCTATGTAACAAGAATGCCTTTGGACGGCATGCCGAATAAGAGACTAACTTGTAGTACGACTAAACAACATTATTCTCTGATACTTCATTGGGCTTTCTTATTATGCTCCTCTTTATTTCTAATATCTATAATTATATGTTTATATTAGGACCATAATTGTATCGATAATATCAATAAAATCAATATCGTGGTCATTCATACTGTGTCTTTTGCTTTTTCTTCATTTTTTTTTCTCCCCTGCTTTCTCAAAAACAGAAACTTTGCTTCATTGCTACTTTCTTTTTGTTATTAAAATGGGGCTGCTTCATTGCTACTTATAAGGGAAAAAAAATAATAACAAGGCTCATGGATCCAGAAACATATAAGCTAAGATTATTTTTTTGGACGGGTAACTAAGATTCAGTTTGTAAGGCTTCTGCTGGGGCAATTTTGGGCCACTAGAAAATTTTAATCATCTTAACCCATAAAATAAGATGTGGGCGAGACAAATATTAAAAAAAAAAAAGTTGTCGAGACCTTAACTCAAATGGCAATTCGCTTACCTCATAAATGATCATATCCAGATTCGAAACTTGGTAAAAGTCTCACTAATTTGCTTAATCAAGTGTTAGGTGCGACTTAATAGTCCTCAACTTGTGTGGAGAAAAGAAAAAAGAGTTTAGTTTGTACATCATTATAGGGAAGAGTATTTAGATCGATTAGGTAAAGGTGGCTTATAAGGTGAAGATGATCTGTATATAGAGAGAGGGAAGAAGTGAATTAATCTCCATTCATTCCTCTTTTTTTTAAAAATCACACACCTCGTGTCCTTTGTATAAATCATCTTAAGGAATCTTCTAACATCTGTATATGTCTTCTCTCTTTACATTATAATTCCCCTTAGGTAAAACACTTAAAATCCTTTTTGCCTTATATTTTTTTTTCTTTTGGTGTCTAGCCTTATATTTTTTGGTGCCTTATATAGTACATGTAATTCGTTGCTTTAATTACGTTATTTTTGTTTTGTTGACCTCAAAACTCAAGAGAGGCATTTATCATAATCTTATCATATTGACTAATCTCACGTCTAATTTTCTTTTTTGTCTTGGGTGCAAAATGAACCATAACTATTAGGCATTCCATGCTGAAAGTGAAGCAGGGCCTAACAGTCATTTAAATTCTGAATGAAGATGGTCTTGAATCCATATTTCTGGTAGTTTTCCACTTTCTCAGTCAATGGCTTCCATTTGTGCTGTCTTAGACCATTAAATTGGGCTTTCCTTTTCATCTTTTTTGTTGGGACACGACATAATGTTAAGTGTGACCCAAAACAATATAGTGGTAAGTGGTAACTAGTATGGTCCTTCTTAGTTAATTAACTAATTAAATTGGAACCAATCATCAATTTATGGAGGGCCATAAAATAATTGATAGGCATATAAATAAATCATTGATATGATGAATATTATTGCTCACCTTCCATTATTCAAGGTTTATATATATAGGGTTTAAAAGAAGTTTGGCATGCATATATATTCATAGCATTAAATTGTGACCATGTATTCATGCTCCTCATTTTCTCATGGTTTGGTAACACAGTATCTAGCTATCTAGAATGCTAGATCTTGATCATGACCATTTGTGTTAGTGATGATGGCCTCTTAATCAAAATCAAGTTGGTGAGGTAGCGAATATCATAAAACTGTTTGTTGAATAGAATAAGCTTAACTTATATTAATGGTAGGTTAAACTAACATTTATTTTTATATACTATTTATTTATCATTATTCCATACAGTTCAATTTCGGTTATTATATCTAGTTGATTAATTAGTCTTTTTTGGCTCATTGATCCAACCTAAATTAAGAGATAAAGAAATCACATCCCCTAGCACAAGTGGTAAGCGGCTTGAGTTGTTTAAGTGTTTAATTTCGAATTCGAACCTTGGAGGCGATATATATACAAAAGAGAATATAATCACATCAACCCCTCAAATTGAGCTCTCAAAAGGCGTAAAAAATTATTCTGACCTGCCGGGCTGAGAAAACCTTCTATCGCCAAAAAAAAAAAAATTAAAAGCTTTTTAAGAGAGAGAGAGAGTCCTGGAGTTTCTTTCTCGCATGTTTGAACTTTAACCCAAAATATTTTATTTAAAAATTTTAGTCCACCTCTAATCTATCACCCTAATAAAGGTAATAAGTCAAAACATTTCATTGGTATTACATTAATTAATAAACATTATCTTCTAACCATATATACATAGAAATGATAATAAGATTTGAACTAAAGTATTGTCCAAATTCTTCACTGTACTAGTAAATTATTCTACTGTGTTAATAGAAGACATCTCAATTTGCAGTGAATTTATTATTATAACGTTTTGGCCAAGTTACTCAAATAATGAAGTAATTAATCTATGTGTGCTTTGTAAATTGTAACTAATAAGTATATTTATTTAAATAATATGACAACTGTCAACTGATCAACACCATGTGAGACATGGAGGGTTATTGACACTTACACAAATAAAAAAAATAAAATAAAAAACACAATTTTATTATTCAACTTAGCAATATACATGACTTAAGGTAACATCAAATTAATTAGACATCAAATTAATAATTTAATGATTTTTTTAGATGTACACATAAAACATATGAAATATATAAATCTTTTTTATTTGAGAAAGTGATTAATTAAAATGTATTTGTGTATTTTATATATACACTAATATTAATT
>JASCZI010151105.1:93185-112923 GCA_036250425.1 Stylosanthes scabra | reverse complement strand
TCGTTCTCAACAGTGATGTTATCAGTGAGTACCCACTTAAAGAGATGATTGAATTCCACAAATCCCATGGAGGAGAGGCTTCCATAATGGTGACAAAGGTAACAATATTTATCCCCCCAAAAAAGCCATGAAAGAAAAAGTTAAATTCTATTGCAAGAATGTGAGACTATACATTCCAGTTGCAGCATGAAATATTATTTTCCATGGACTTGTGTAGGTTGATGAGCCATCAAAATACGGTGTGGTTGTGATGGAGGAGAAAACGGGGAAGGTTGAGAAGTTTGTGGAGAAGCCAAAGCTCTTTGTTGGTAACAAAATCAATGCTGGAATCTACCTGTTGAACCCCTCTGTCTTGGACCGAATTGAACTGAGGCCCACTTCCATTGAGAAAGAGGTGTTTCCAAAGATTGCAGCAGAGAAAAAGCTATATGCAATGGTTCTTCCTGGATTCTGGATGGACATTGGACAACCAAAGGACTATATTACCGGTCTGAGACTTTACTTAGACTCATTGAGGAAGAAGTCTTCTCCTAAGTTGGCTAGTGGAGCACACATTGTTGGGAATGTCATTGTGGATGAGACAGCCAAAATTGGCGAGGGATGTCTCATTGGACCTGATGTCGCCATTGGTCCTGGCTGCGTTGTTGAGCCAGGTGTTCGGCTCTCACGCTGCACGGTAATGCGGGGAGTCCGGATTAAGAAGCATGCTTGTGTATCTAGCAGTATTATTGGGTGGCATTCCACAATTGGGCAATGGGCAAGAGTGGAGAATATGACTATCCTTGGAGAAGATGTCCATGTATGCGATGAAATTTATACCAATGGTGGTGTCATTTTGCCTCACAAAGAGATCAAGTCGAGTATTCTGAAGCCGGAGATAGTCATGTGATAATATTCAAACTGATAGCTCATGGTGAGGAGGCAGTAAGTTATTGAGTTGAGAATATGTTTGTCTGTTTCATCTGTTTCCTTTCTTGTCTTCATTCCTTTTGTTTTCTCTTCCCCTGCATAGTGTACAAGTCAGTTCTTTGTTTAGAGTGAATGATGCCATTACAATGTGGAATGCCACAATCTTTGTAAAAATGGCATAACATTGGTCTTTTGTGCAAAAGTTGTGTAATTTTAAATGTAATTATAGAAATAAATTATTTCTTAGTTGTTTATTTCCAATTTTTCATCTGTTGCAACTAAGTAGCAAGGATCAAGAAGCCAAGGACATGTTCAATCATCTTTATGAGGAAATCTAAGGGTTATTATGATTTGAATTTATGTATTTATTTGTAATGTTTTATGTGTTTAGAGTTTTGTAAAAGATCAAAAGACAAAACAGTATAGAATATCATGCTATTGTTGAACCATTGTCATCAAATAACAGGTAAACTTCCATATTATGGGGCCAAAGGGTTGTGGATGTTGATGTGGTTCTTATCTTCCTGTATCTTGTAGACTTGTATCATGACCATGTGAAGGAGGGGTCATCAAAATTATGAAGTTGCTTACTTTCCAACCATTTTCATCACTACTTTGTAAATTGTAAGAGTGACTTTTACACTTCTTCTGTGTATTTTTAAGTTGGCTTATCTGGACGCAGGACTCAAGTTTAATCCAGTAATTTGCCAAGTATATGGTCAGGTATCAATTTTGATGTTTCACAAAGTGTAAAGCTATTTTATCTTGAAATCTAAATTCTAAGGATATGTGTGAATCGTACATTTGTGCACATAATGCACATGAGAAGTTGAGAGGAACAGAAAACTTTTGGTTAGTTAGATGGCCTTTCCTTTTTGTTTGTCTTATTGTCTATATAATAAGTGCCCCAACCATATGACAAGACAAGAGGTGGGGGCAGGGTGAATTCATTAGTGCTGCAACTTTTGGAGTTGAAGACAAAAAACAGCAATTTAGAAAAAAAAACAGTGAATTTAGTTAGAAGAATAGTAAGATAATATGAGGCTGAGGCATCAAAAAAAATTTTAGAGGTAGACAGATGATTTTCAGCCGTTGATAGAGTTTTCATTTTCATATGATGCAAGATTAATAAAATTAACGGTTAAAATGCAGGGTGAAATCATTATCCAGTTTCCACGACATCCACATTTGTATGGCATTTAAGACAAGCCATTCAACAATGGAGTTAAATGTGTCACTCCAGCAATTTATTCAATCCAAATCTGCCAAAGATTCGATGACAGCTATGTATGAAAGCTTCATACAATGATACAAGTATTTCAATTGTTTTAAATAAATAAATTTTCTTCATACCCACAAAAATCACACACTTGATTCAATGGAAATTGCAGAAAATATTTTGAGAAGCTGCTATATTTCATCGAAATATTTAACACAATGCACATATAGGAGTTACAAAAATCTACATGTACTCAAAAGTTAAGCCATCATATAGGTAAACAGTTTTTCTATATATATGATACACGGTATAGCTCAATGACAGTATTTGATCCATGTAACTTGACCCACCTTATACGACAATTCTGTGTTATTGTTGTATATGTGTGTCTAAAAATATGTATTATTTAACTCATTTTCTAACAGAAAATCATAATAATAACAACTATTAAAGGAAGAAACTGCTTTAGAATATTCTTATCTGTCTGAAAATGTGGAAATGAACCACACAAATTCAGTTTTGCAACGAAGTCTTGACTCTCGAGAGAATTTGAGAGAATTTAGATTCACAAGTTCACCTAGGTTGACATAATTGTCATGTCCCCTAGATGCAATACAATTTTCTGTGAGTAATCTGAATCATCTCGTCCAACTCATTAAGAAAAAGAACATTTTCCATGTACGTCACTTAGACTACTAGCCTACAACCTCAATGTTAGATATAGCTGAATCTGCATGCTGATTGGAATCACAAAAGTTCCTCTTGAAAGCTCTGTTCTTCAAAATCACTCCATCTGCAATGGTTTTTCCTGCAAAAGTTCCTCTTGAAAGTTCTTTTGCGTATGTCATTTTATTTAGTGTGTAAACGTATCAATTAAAATTTTAAAAAAAGAAAAATCATATTAGAAGCATGATAAAATGTATAAAATAAATAAATTTAAAAATAATAAAGTATGATAAAAAAATTTATTAGATTGATATTATGTGCAATATTATGATGAAAATTTACCAACTTAATTTTAAAAAAATTTAGTTATGAAAATATTATTAATTTTATTTATTATTCTAATCCTATTTAATTTGGAACGGGTATAAAAGTTTATATTCAAAAAACTCTATGGTCATATATAACTTTGATGAAGAATTATAAAACATTTAATTTTTTATGAATTAAGTTTTAGTTTTAAAATTATAAAATTTAAAAATAAGAAATAAAATAATTTAAAAATAATATTGTTTATTAATAATTTCTAACTAAATGTTTATTTCATTATTTTTCTCTTAAAATCTCAACTTTTTTAAGAAAATGTGTTTTATTTCTTGACCTAATTAGTAAAAAGAGTACCAAATATAATGCAAAA
This sequence comes from Stylosanthes scabra, assembly GCA_036250425.1. Lineage (NCBI taxonomy): Eukaryota > Viridiplantae > Streptophyta > Magnoliopsida > Fabales > Fabaceae > Stylosanthes > Stylosanthes scabra. The sequence continues at coordinate 109,435 of JASCZI010151105.1, read as the reverse complement.
TATATTAAATTATGCAATAAGATGTCTTATTTTGTCTCATGTGCATTGCATGAAATAAGACTTATATTTATAATGTAATTTTACCTGTATTATCATTATTTACTTATGTGTTCTACTTGTATCCTCATATTATTGTCATTTTTTTATTCAATATTAATGCTTGAATTTGCAAATTTTTTCCATGAGCATTATCTATATTTATCATGAGTTTTGTAGTTTTTTAGAATTTACTTTTCATTAATCTTTTATAGATTTATAATTTTTTTTTACATTTGAATCTTTTAATGATATTTTTATTACTACTAAATTATATAAATATATTTATTACCTTTATTTTTATTTTCTCATACATCATTGAGTTAAAAAAAATATTTTCGTATTTCATCAATTTGTGTCAAATAATTCATAGAGTTGAAAAATTAAAATAGAATCAATATGATAAATAATTAATGTTAAATGATAAAACTTAAATATTGTATATGACAAATTTATTTTTTTTAATATATAATTAAATAAAAAATATGAATGTATTTAAATTTAAAATTTAGAATTTTACCTAATATATGAAAATAAATTATAAAAAATGTTTATATTAATTTTATCACTATTATTTTTTAAAAACAACTACAAAATGTTATGAAATTGATTGAAACAAAAATCAAAAATAAAAAAATACAAAAGAAAAACTAAAAAAAAAAAACTTATTTATAAAAATGTTTACATTAAGTATATATGAGTGAAGATAATAATATTGTTATAGATATATCGAATTCCCCGTAAACACTAAACAAAAGGAATAAGATACGTCAATATATATCTCGGGTAATTCTACAACTCTATTTGCACATCCCATCATGTGTAAATACAAACTTTTTAACATTTGAAGATTAATATTCGAACAATAAGATCAATATTTACTTCATTTAGCTTGAGACATACTAGAGTTGTGTTGGTAAATATTTCCCGTCTCGATGTTTTCGAGGTTTCTTCTCGGTGGATGTTACAATACCCTTTTTTGAGTTTTTTTAAACTCCTTTAATTATTAATATTATAATGGTGCTTACTTTGGTACGATTAATTAAGGCGTATCGATACGTTAATTTAAATTAACTAGTAAAAATTTGACATGTATAATTCATATATCCATGTCAGCATTAATTTTTTTTAATTTTTTTTTAAAATATTTATATCAATATGTAGACTAAAATACTCTTATATACTCAAATTAAAATCAAATTTATCTCTTTAATCATATCTGTCAAAAGACCAAATAATCCTTATTAATTTAAATGATAAAAATATTATTTTATAATAAAATCATATAATTAAAATCACATTACATTAATTCAATAAATACATAATTAAAATAAAATAAATAAAAAAATAAACACTTAAAGAATTAAAAAAAATGAAATTCAACTATAGAAATCCTAATCATATCAACAAACCCTAATTTAAATAATTCTGTTTTCTCATTCAACGTCAAAAAGTCAGTACCGATCCCACTTATAGCGGTACTGGTAAATACATAGTACTAGTCCGAATCGGTATTGGGTCATAACATTATCGATCTGAACCGGTAATAATGTTTTTTTTAAAATTTTTTTAGTCTATTACCAGTCCGAACCGGTATTTCTAATAGATTTTATTTTCGTAAATTTCTCTAAAAAAAGTGTATTTTGATAAATAACGATTTTTTTTTCTAGAAAGTTGTCATCAAAAAAATGAGAAAAGCATTGACGGTAAGAATGTACAGTGCACCCCACCTTTCATAAAGTGGATTTGAAGATGTATAATATTACGCTCTGTGATGCCTTAATTAAAATGTTTAGCTCTTTGACCATTGATATGCTACGTATATGCTACTATACGTACACTATTCCTCCTATTTAATTTTAAAATCATTTTTTTTCAATTTAACAATATTACTTTTTATGATTAATTATTTTCATTATTTTTTTCTTTTTTTTTTATGAGATGAAGTAGGTTATCCTGTCTCATCTTGGGGCGGACGGCCCACGTGAGCAGAAGGTTGACATATTGATTTCAGGCGGTTACCCTTGATGATCGGTTAGAATATCGTCCCTCGTGGCTTAGCGAGGACAGACATGTGTGGATCACGTTCGAGGTGCATAGGAGGATTATGCAAGACAGGTTCATGGAGTTCCTTGCAGAGGTGCGCCACGTTGACGGATCTAGTGGATTTCGTCCGTATCAATTGTCTGCGAATCCCGCTCCGATCAACATTGTTCCGCCGGATTATAACTCTGACGAAGATTCCGACTACAACGATGAGTCATCCGGCCATAGCACGGACGAGGATGAGCTAGTCCCGAATACTCCTGCTGCCGGTGGTCCGCGACTTGTGCTCCCTGCCCCTAAACTTATCCCTGCTCTTACGGATGTTCCGAGCTTTTTCCAGCAACTAGATATTGATGTGCGACACGTCGAGGATCCAACCATGGAGTCCGTTGCTGTTGAGTATAACACGAATGGAGGTGTTGAGTTCGTTGTGGGTCATAGGATGCCCAATCGAAAGGCAGTGCTGACGGTAGTGAAGAATTATAGTATCCAAAGAAATGTTGAGTATAAGGTTATTGAGTCTGATCGACTCAAGTATCACTGTCGCTGCAAGCATTACACAGCCGGGTGTCCATGGATGATTCGTGTTTCTTTGCAGCAAAATTTGGGATATTGGTAAGTGCAAGCGTTGTGTCTCCTTGAATTTATCTTTTGGTACGAAATTATCGATAACATTTTGGTGTGGTACTTCTGTAGGGAGGTGAGAAAGGTAGGTGGTCCTCATACATGTTTGGCGCTCACCATGGCAGATGATCACTCTCAGCTCGACAACAGTTTGATCATAACAGTTGTTCTGCCGATGGTGAAGACAAATCTTTCAGTGTCAGTCCCGTTATTGCAGGCTGCCGTTCAACAGAGCTATCATTTCATGCCATTGTACAGGAAAGTTTGGATGGTGAAGAAGAAAGCCATGTTGTAGTTGTATGGGGACTTTGAGGAATCTTATAATAAGGTTCCTAGGTTGGTGCAAACATTCCGTGATTTCTGTCTGGGCACGACGACTGATTTGGAGGTTGTTCCTTACTACCGGGGAAACCTGTTGGACTGCGACTCTAGTCAGTTTGACAAGGTGTTTTGGGCATTTCCCCAATGCATTGAAGCATTCAAGTATTGCAACTCGTTTGTCTCGATCGATGGCACCCACTTATATGAAAAGTTCGGTGGGCTTTTGTTGATAGCTGTGGCGCAGGATGGAAATGATAATATCATGCCTCTCGCCTTTGCCATTGTTGAGTCTGAAACTATCGATGCGTGGGTGTTCTTCCTCAGAAATCTAAAGCGGCATGTTATTCCACAAGAGGGTGTGATGATCATATCTGACAGGTCACAGGCCATTCGATCTACCCTTAACAACGATGAACGGGTGGGCGACACCGACCGCACACCATGGTTTTTGCGTCAGGCACATGGCTGCAAACTTTACAAATAAGTTCGAGAATGCTGAGGGAAAGAGGTATCTGAAGAATGCCGCATATATAGCCCATCAAAGAATGGAGCTGAGCACTGGTTGCTGTGTCTGAAAGATTTATCACCCGAGATGTATGCGTGGGCGACTGTGGTCAGAAAGGATTTGTGGATGAAGTATGTTGACAAGGGTCGGCGTTGGGGGCATATGACGACCAATATCTCAGAGTGCATAAATGGCGTCATGAAGGGCACACGTCGACTCCCTATTGCCACCATTATGAGAGCGACGTACGAGAGGTTGCAACAGCTGTTCATTAGGAAGGTGCGGGAGGCCATGGCAGGACTCAATTCAGGACAACAGTGGTCACATCATCTTGTGCGAGCCATTGAGAAGTTGACGGAGTCTATTCCGAAGATGCGAGTTACCCATTGTGGCAGACAGGCAGAGGTGTTTACAGTCGACGAGCTTGAGGAGACCGAGGCTTATGGAATTATAAGATTCCAGGTTAATCTCAGGTCCAGGAAGTGTGATTGTGGTGTGTTCCAAACCCTTCATTATCTTTGTAGGCATGCTTTGGCATCTTGTGCTGCGGCCGGTTTAGAGTGGGGTAGATACGTCGATCCGGTGTACAGTATGTAATCGGTTTTCAATGTCTACCGCGAGAAGTTCCCGCCCATACCTGACGATCAGTTTTTGCCTCAATGGCACGGCAGAACTGTTCAACCTAATCTGTCGATGCGACGACAGAAGCGCGGTCGACCGGTGTCAACGAGGATCCGCAATGGCGTGGATATTGTCGAGCCTGCTCAACCCAAGAGGTTTGGTTTATGCCAGCAGGAAGGTCACACCAAGAAGAAGTGTACCTGGAAGTCCGCAGCTCCGTACAAATGCGTCTCCGCGTTGAGCCGGTTGATGTCACCAATGTGCACAGCTGGCTACCGCGCGTCGACAGCCGCGGGATGGGCCCTGCCACGCCCTCGGCCGCGCCCCCGACCGCGCCCCCGCCCGCGCCCACGGCCTGCGACTTGTTCTCCTCCACCTTCGTCCATACCAATACTCTAGGGAATGTAAAATTTACTGAATTGGGTGAGAGAGAATGAAAATTTACTAGAATGAACTTCCTCTCTCGGTCCAACTTATATAGGCGTAAAAAAGTTCGTATCGGTATTGGGTCATAACATTACCGGTTTGGACCAGTAATGGTTTTTTTTAAAAAAAATGTTTTTAGCCTATTACCGGTAATGCTATGACCTAATACCGGTTTCGACCGGTACTTCTAATAGATTTTATTTTCGTAAGTTTTTCCAGAAAATTGTATTTTGATAAATAACGAATTTTTTTATTTATTTAAAATTTTTTTCCAACTTTCTATGCTTTTTTTTACTGCAAATATGTGCTTCGTGTATAACCCCACTTTGGTGCCATCTAAGTTATGTTGAGGATTCGCATGACCATATTTTCAACCATTATATTTATAAAAAATATAAAAATTTAAAAGAAATTTTACCATAAAAAATTTTTGAATTTCAAATAAAAAATTTAAAATATATATGTTTTCAAAAAATTAATTTTGCAACTTAAAAAAATTTTATAAAAAAACAGAATAACATTTTTTCAACTTAGGTTTTGTAAAAGAAACAAGTTTACTTTGACAAGTCATTTGAATGTTCGAAATACATCACTCCATATGCAAAAGTTGTAATAGTCTTGTAGTTGAAATAATGTTTTTCGATTTAAAAGAGGCTTTTACTTATTTATCCTTTCATCATCATTGAAGTCGGTCGAAGAGTCATCTTCATTTTTTTATGAAATGTATGTCTTTTTTTTTTCTTGACCTTAAAATATTACTTTTTCAAATAATATCATAAAAATATTTATAATAAATATGTATATCGATTTAACACTTTGCGCAATGCATGAGAAATACTCTAGTGTAATTAACAATAAGCCAGCTACAATCATGCTGACACTATTGTTCACAATCAGTTGCTGCCTCTTGTACTTGCGGTCACTCAAACACGCGTTGCTCAATGGTGCCCCACATATCATTTTCTCACATGATGAACCAAATGAAGTTCATCACCAAAGTTCAAAAAATGCACGGGAAATTCAGACATAGAAAAAAGGTTACCTATATTCACAAGGAAAAATATTTTAAATAAATAAAATTAAAATAATATTTACCAAAATCCATTCGTATAGAATTATTTATCAATTTTTATTTTATTACCAGTACCGCCCGGTACTAGGCTATAAAATTTTTTTAAAAAATTGCACCAATACCGCCCTAAAACTGGTATTGAAATGTATCCAGTACTGCCCAAAGGTCGGTACTGGCTTGTTTTCAATACCGCCTCCACTGGGGCCGGTATTGGCCTATTACTAGAAAAATTATCGATTTAGTAGTTACCTCGAGATGGGCTGCTCCTAATATATCCACGTGCCATATCTCTTTCTTCCATTATTCTTTCTTTTTCATCCGTTCCTTATCATGATAAACCATTAAAAAAATATTGTTGAATTGTTTTTCTTAATAATAATAAATTTAGTTTTTATTTTAACTCATTATTTTTCATGAATACTTTGATGCCTTGGGTGAGTACTCTTTATGCATAAATTATAATTGAAAAATAAAAATTATAAATACTCATCAACAATGACACTGACATACATTTAAAAAATAAATACATATAATTGAATTATTTTTTAAAAATTATAACACATAAAAAATTAGAAAAAAAGCTTTGTTTTGTTTTCCAGAAAGGTATTTTCTTTTTCAAGAAGGAGAGAGATAAATCTGAAGACAATGAAGGTAGTACGAAATTTATTAATTTCTTAATTTTTTAAAAAAGTGGCACGATTATCGAAAAGAGTTGGAAAAATGACACATTTTGTTGATTATGTGAGAAATGGGAAATGAAGTGCCAGTACGGAACCCTATGGGGGCGGTATTGAAAACAAGCTAGTACCGCCCTAAGGCTGGTACGGTACTTGGTACATTTCAATACCGGCTTTAGAGAGGCACTGGTGCAAATTTTTCTAAAAATTTTTTAGCCCAGTACCGATCTAAGGCGCTATTGAAATGTACCTAGTACCGGCCTTAGGCGATACTGGTAATAGAATGGAAATTGATAAATAATCCTATACGAATGGATTTTGGTAAATATCGTTTTAATTTTATTTATTTAAAATTTTTTTCTAGGTTCACAATGAAAAAATAATGGTTAAATAATTCAACTCATTTAATTAAACTATTTAATGTAATTCAACTTAATATTTTATTTATTAATTCTCTATAAAGTTATTTTCCGTTAGTAACCCTCTAAAAAGGTTCACTTTGCTTAATGATATTATAATTGCTCAATATATTCAGATAAAATATTCATATATATGTTACGGATAGGTCCATAGAGGTCCGATCTCCTAACCTATATCAGCAACACACAGCTCACAAGGGTAATATCAAGCTAAATATGAAATGATTTGATATGATCATAGTAGGATTTCCAAGAGATCCTAAACCCTCGTCACTATATAAGTAGGGGGCAACACTCTCCTAGGTACGCATTTTCTTACCCTAACAACCATATTAGATCTAGAATCTCATAATTCTTATTCTGAGCTTCTAGGGCTATTCTTCACACACATTAACCATCTTTCTCGGCAATTGCTTTCGGTTCTTCCGGTAATTTCGTCCATCGGAAGGCACATTCTCTCTATCTTGTTCTCTTTGTTTAGTTTCTTACTCGCAAGGCCCTTTGGACAATCGTTAAGTATTCCCATACTTAACATTGGCGCTTCCTGCGAGGACTACCTCTAAGCAAAGATAAGAGACGAATCCCAAAATTTCGAGTGAAAGATGGTGGAGATCCACTCCACAATGAACGAGGTGATGACAACAGCGAATTACATACCATCCCAGAAAAAGGAATGGTTACGAAGAACCAAACCGTCCAAGAGTTGGAAGCTGCCCTGAGAGGTCTCCTAGAGAGATAAACTCAGGAAGTTGCAATCGCAACCGAAGCAATGAAAAGAGCGGAGGAGATGGCGAATAAGCAGCATGCAATACTCGAAGAGGCAGAAAGAATGGAGAAAGAGCGGCTGGAATTGCTAAAAAATAAGCCTCCTGTCGTCATAGACGACGATAGTAGAATGACAGACTCGCACGACCGCACATGGAAGCCATCAACTGTGGTGGCCCAGCAGGCCGGAAAAGAGAAGAATAAGCACCATTTCTCACTCGCCATTCTCGCTAAAGAACTTCCTAAAAAGTTCAGATATCCGGTGGAAATTGAAACTTATGATGGAACCAGTGATCCGAAGCATCACCTGGATGTTTTTGAGAACAGAATGCTGCTTGTGAACGCCTTTGACGCTATAAAGTGCAAAGCTTTCACAATCACCCTGAAAAAATATGCTCTGACGTGGTTTAATTCCCTCCCCGCTAACAGCATCGAGAGCTTTTTTGACCTGTCTGAGAGTTTCCCGAAAAACTTCACAACTTGGCGGAAGCTTCCGAAAACTTGTCTGAACCTCTACTCAGTTGTGCAAAAGCCAGAAGAAACCCTCTAGACTTATCTGGATCGTTTTAATGCAGAATGCACTCAAATAGAAGGACTGCAGTCCCAGGCAACTCTGATGGCCCTAGTCAAAGGGCTCCAAGATGACACACCGTCCTTGAAAAGCCTCACCAAGCGCCCGCCCAAGACCATGGAAGAAATCCAAGACAGATCCCATGACTATCTGCAACAGGACTACATAAGGAAGGTTAGACCGCTGTGAAAACTGACCGGAACAAAAAATACACCAGCCGAAGGGATCCCCCTAGGGAGGATCGCGGAAGACAGAAGTAGAGGTCCAGCAGATCTTACTACAACCCTTTCAATGTCTCCCTGACAACATTCTTACACGAGGTGTCTCAAGTGGAAATAATTCCTGCCCCACATGCAATTAAGAACACACATAGGGGAGATCGGAACTTGTACTGCCAGTACCACAAGCAGAATGGACATGACACGGAAGACTGTAAAGACCTTCTTGATTTTGTTGAACAAGGGTTAAAAAACGAAAAGTTCCAGGAATACATCGGCAGAAGCAAACATAGGGACGATGATAGGAGAGTAACGCAAAAAGTGAGCAGTCCTGACAGTAAATCTGACAGAAGAAAGGATGATCAAAAGGAAGGCGGTACCCGTAGAGAGATCGCAATGATTTCAGGAGGTATCCCGGAAGAAGGGAACCCACCATCCCGGAAAGCAGCCAAAAGAAGCCGAAATGCATGTCTTGCATTGGAAATCATGCCAAGAGCAATGGCGGACAAAGCACCCCCGAAAATCACTTTCTCCTCGGAAGAAATCAAGAGAACAACCGACAGCATGAACCGACCACTTGTGATTTCTACGGACATAATTGATGCAACAATCCGAAGGGTGTTCGTAGATCAAGGAAGCTCGGCCGACATCCTGTTTCAGCGACACTTTGATGCGCTCGGGCTCACGGAGAAAGACCTGGAGACCCATTCTGATGACCTGGTTGGATTTTCCGGAGAGAGAGTGACCCCGAATGGTTTCGTAACTCTATGGGTCACCATCAGGAATTCGCCTAACACAGGAAACGTGAAGGTGAGATGGCTGGTTGTAAACCACAACTCTGCATACAATGCCATCATAGGAAGGCCAACCCTTAACAGAGTCGGAGCCATTATTGCCAGATCAATACTGACATTGAAGTTCATAACTGATGGCAGAAAGTAGGAGTAATACAAGGTGACAAGCTGGAAGGTGAGAAGTGTCACAATGCAACACTACACATATTTAGAGAGCAGATTCCAAAGTTGGATAAGCCGGAAACAGCAGAAAATGTGCTCCTAGTGGACCTTGAGCCACCGGAAAGGAAGATGCAAGAAAGACCGCAACCGGAAGAAGATCTGGAGAATGTTCAAATAGGACAAGAGTCTGAACAAGTAATCATGATAGGAAGAAGCCTGCCCACAAAAGTGAAAGAAAAGCTGATTCATTTCCTAAAGAGGAATTCCGACCTCTTTGCCTGGACAACTTCTGACATGCCCGTAATTGATCCTAACTTCTCCAGCCACAAGTTGTCCATCTTGCACGATAGCAAGCCGGTAGAACAAAAGTTGCGATGAATGAGCCAAGAAAAGTTTTTCGAGATCAAGAAGCAAGTGAAGAGCCTCTTAGAAACAAGCTTCATAGAGGAGATCAAGTACCCCACATGGCTCAGTAACGTGGTGATGGTACCCAAGAGCAACGGAAAGTGGGGGATGTGGGTTGACTACACCAGTCTGAACAAAGCGTGCCCAAAAGACCCATACCTACTTCCGAGTATCGATGGCTTGGTAGATAGAGCTTCGGGTTACAAGTTCCTATCTTTTATGGACGCTTATTCCGGATACAATCAAATCCCTATGTATCCCGGAGATGCAGAGAAGACAACATTCATCACTCCAATCGGCAGTTTCTACTACAAAGTAATGCCGTTTGGTTTGAAAAATGCGGGGTCCACATACCAAAGGCTCATGGACAAGGTGTTCAAGGAACTAATTGGGAGCATCCTCGAAGTATATGTTGACGACATGTTAGTTAAAACAAAGGCGGAAGAAGAGCTCATATCCAACTTGGAAAAAGTTTTTTCTAAGTTCAGAGGGCACCAAATGCATTTGAATCCGAAAAGTGTGCTTTTGCTGTAGAAGTCGGAAAATTCCTCGGATTCATGTTAACTAACTGAGGGATAGAAGCCAATACGAAAAAGTGCCAAGCCATTATCTCAATGAAATAGTCGGAGTCACTCAAAGAAGTACAAGCCTTAACCGGAAGATTAGCTGCACTCTCAAGATTCTTGGCGACCTCTACAATCAAAGCAGCCCCATTATTCAAGCTCATGAAGAAATGGGCAGAATTCAAGTGGACGAATGAATGTGAATGAGCTTTCAAAAGCTTCAAAGAATACATGTATGCATCGCCAATCCTGGTCAAGCCAGAAGAAGGGCAAACATTAATTGTGTATCTGGCCGCAACTGACGAGGTAGTAGTCGGAGCTTTGGTGCAAGAAAAGGGAAAGGTGCATGAACCTGTGTACTTCGTGAGCAAAACACTGCAAGGGGCGGAGCTAAAATATAAGAAACTGGAGAAGTTAGCACTCGCACTCACTACAACTGCCAAAATGCTAAGGCAGTACTTCCAAGCATATCCGATTTTTTTCAAAACAGACCAGCTATTGACGCAGGTGCTACAAAAGCCAGATTTGGCAGGAAGAATGTTGAGTTGGTCTGTCGAGCTGTCGGAATACCACATCACCTATGAGGGGAGGACAACAATCAAGGGACAAGTCATGGCCGACTTTGTGGCAGAGCTTACCCCCAAAAGCCAAACCACAGAGACCATGGCATGAATCCTTCATGTGGATGGATCCTCAAGCATCAAAGGTAGCGAAGGGGGAGTACTCCTCGAAGGTCCAGAAGAAATTGAAATGGCGGTGAAATTTCAATTCCAAGCAAGCAACAATCAAGCAAAGTATGAAGCACTGATAGCAGACCTCAAGTTGACAAGAGAAGTCAGAATCATAGAGCTGGAAATAAGATTCAACTCACAAATTGTTACCTCTCAAGTGACTGGAAGTTACCAAGCCAAAGACGTCCAGATGGCGAAGTACTTGGAGAAAACCAAGGAACTATTAAGCCTCTTCAAGAGAATACAAGTCAAACATATCCCTCGAAAAGAGAATGACCATGTAGATACCTTGTCACACCTGGCTTGTACAAAATCAAGTGGGGGCAATCGCACTCTCATCCAAGAAGTCAAAGAAAAGCCATCCATCGAAGAACCATAAGATGTGCTGAGCATAATGGAAAAAGGAAGTTGGAAGAGTCTCATCATCAACTTCCTTACAAAAGGAAGCCTCCCCGACGACAAAAGCGAAGCAAATAAGCTTGAAGAGGGAAGCAGTGAACTATGTGATGGTAGGCAGCGACCTATACAGGAGGGGAGCTACAACCCCACTCCTCAAATGTGTGGAAAAAGACAAATTCTCCACAATATTAGCAGAAGTACACGAAGGGGCTTGTGGTCAACACCAAGGAGGAAAAACAATTATGAGAAAGATATTGCTTGCGGGGGGTGTACTTGCCCACCATAAAAGCCGACACCATGAAATATGTTGAGAAGTGTCAAAAGTGCCAATAGCATGCGAAGGTGCAAAAGGTCCCGGCAACAGAACTGTCAGCCATCGTCGCCCCATTGCTATTTGACAAATGGGGAATAGACCTTTTGGGTCCCTTCCCAAAAGGACTAGGCCAGGTGAAGTACCTGATCGTAGCAATTGACTACTTCACAAAGTTGGTGGAAGCGAAAGCTTTGGCAACAATCACAGCAGGCTAGTGCAAGAAATTCGTTTGGAATAACATCATCACAAAATTTGGCATCTCAAGAGTCATCACATCCGACAATGGAACACAGTTTGCAGACAAGAAGTTCAGAGAATTCATACACAGATTTCAGATCCACCAACAGTTCTCATATGTAGAACACCCACAAGCCAATGGCCAAGTCAAAGCCATGAACAAGATAATCCTCAACGGATTAAAGAAAAGGCTCGACGATAAGAAATGTTGTTGGGCGGAAGAGCTCGAAAGTGTACTATGGGCATATAGAACTATAGAGCAGTCGGCAACAAGGTTAACCCCTTTCCGACTTACCTAGCTACGGGACGGAAGCTACGGTTCCCTTAGAAATTGCTCAATAAACCACTTGGGTATTAGTATACGGCCCGTAAGAGAATGAAGAAAACATAGAGATAGAAGTGGACTTAATTTCTGAAATTTGGGAAGAAGCAAGGATCAAACAGCAGATAGCAAAAGAACTCCTAACTGCCCGATACAACAAGAAGATTAAGAAAAGACACATAGAAAAAGGAGATTTGGTGCTGATAAAAGCTGACATTGGTGGGAAAAATGCAGCACAAGGCAAGCTAGGAGCGAATTGGGAAGGCCCCTACCAAGTGATGGAAGTCCTCGAAAAAGGAGTTTGCAAGCTCAAGACAATTGAAGGCGCCCATGTTCCTAGAACTTGAACATATCGAACCTCAGAAAGTACCACTTGTAAAAGAACGTAGTAGCATGTACTATTTTTCCTCCCATCTTTATTTTATCCCCAAAGAGGATTTTTTGGATGAAAATGTTTTAATGAGGTATGTAAGCGTTCCGGTCACATTGGCCGTAATAAATGATATATATCTATTTTTCTAAGAACTTATGTTCCTACTTTGTTTAACATTCCTTTCTATGCTTAAGTCCAAAAAAGGAAAAGAGTCCGGGAATCGAATAAAAGGTTTTAAACAAAACCCAAAGGGCAATTTTGAAAGTGGATAAACCAAACACCGTGGCACCACACCGGACTGATCACTCGTGAGATGAGTTGCAATAAAAAACAAAAAAGTTTCTCAAATAACGATAGTCAAACAAAAAAGACATCGAAAAAAAGCAAACTTAAAATAGGGTAAACACATCCAACCATGAGCAAAATTTCAAAGTAATATCCACAAAACCGAAGTAAGTAAAAAAGCAAAATATCCAAATACAAAAAGAAGAGAATTCTTTACATGCTTTAGACAGGGCATCCTCTACCACCACCTCCCACACTCCCAGTATCCGGCTGCTAGACTTGTTGCTCCAGCTCCGGTTGCGGAGTGTCCTCTATAATCTGCGAGTCCTCGCCAACAGCCTCCTTAGGATTATAAATCCTTCTACCTTTAGGGTTCCAGCGAGTATCCAGAGTGATGGTAGAGAAGTCCATGCCAGGACAGAGATGAGAAACTTGGTCCAGCACAATCTCCAAAGTTTCTTGGCACATCTCTTCAGTTTCAGTGCCCAGCTTCTTCCACTCATTACACCAATGATCCACCATAGCATTGGCTGTGTCCAAAGCAATTTGCCTCTCCCCAAGAGAAGAAGTAAGGCCTTCCACATTCTTCTCAGCCACCCCAGCCCTCTTTTGTTTTCGCTCCAGGGAAGCCCTGCAGGCTTGAAGCTTCACATCCTGAACTTTGATGTCCTCCTCCAGCTAGGACACTCGCTCCAAAGCGGATTAGCGCTCCCCCTCCTTCAACAAAAGCCGATCGATCAAGGTGTTAACCTTCTCCAACAAGGGAAGATAGGCCAACGCAAAATCCCTCTCTGCCTTGAGCACGGCAATTTGATCCTGAGCAGCCAGAAGCTCTTTCTTTGCCTTAACCTCCGCAGCAACTGTACTTTCCAAGCCAACCTAGAAACCAAAAGATAAAATCGTAAAGGCAGGAATCAAAGTAGAAAGCAACAAAAAGCAAACGGCAGGAACAATACTTGGAGGCAAACGAGAGACTTGCACAAATACTGGTGAGACGTCCTAAGAAGCCGTTCTGGAGGCATCGCCAGTAAGGGCTTTCGCACAGAAGCCGAAGTCAGCCCAGCATCCAAAGCTTTCCGGTAACTAAAGTTCTCGGGAAAAGCTAAATCTACCGGGTGCACATCCTGCTCCCAAGCTGAGTCATACCCAAGTACGCGATCAGCGACCTCGGCGTCCTTTCCAGTGCGCTTCCTCCTCTTCTGTCTCATATCCGCCGAAGGATCTCCGTTCACCCCCTCCTCCCCATCTATACATATGGTTTCCGACTCAACCCTTTTTGGAGGAACCTTTTTTGCTGGCGGGTCCCCGAAAGAAGTTCATGTCATAACCACCTGCGACAAAGAGCCAAGAGGATTCGAAGTAGCAGCTACTTGCGTGGGAGCCGAAAGAATGGAGCGAGGACCCATCTTACCCACATCCGCCATCATTGCCATAAGGCGGTCAAGTTTGTTTTGCTTCGACATATCGTCCAGCAAACCATTTCAAAAAAGGAAAAACACAACAACATGGAAATACACAGATCAGCAGAAGAAAAAACAAGAAATAAAGACAGAATACCAAGGAAAGTCCCAACTTCCGTATCGTCGTGATCTAAAATCCAACAGAAAGTGAACTTGTGCTTCCTACCCAAGCCAACCGGAAGAGACAAGAGGAATTTACGCGCGACTGACTCAAGGGGATCCAGGTTATGGACTTGAAAATCCTTCACCTCCGGATTCCAATAAACCCAGGAATAAGGCTTCCCCTCGTCGTCAAGCCAAAATGGACGTTTACTAGGAGATAGAAGCACTTTGAAATAATACTACTTAAACTCCTGGATGGACTCCTCGAAAATGTCAAAGAGACGACGCCCCTGGCGGGAACAAAATGACATAAAGCCCAAACCAGTCGGAGGAGGAAGCAAATCATAAATATACAAGAATACACGGGAAGACGGTCGGAACCCAAAATGAAGACAAACGCGCTCAAAGACTCGCATAAAACCCCATCTGTTAAGATAGAGCTGACTGGCAGCGCGTCATCACTTCTTTGTGGAAATCAGAAAGTGGTAGGCGAACCCAGCGCCGGGTAAAGAGCTCCTAATAGACCCACAAGAAGTGAGTCCCGTCCTCAGTTGCCCGGATAGGCAAGCGATCGGACAGCCCAGCAGCCTCAAGCACGTAATTCCCCTTCGAAGCCCTATCCTTCGTCAGCCGCATTTCATGGCGCAGTTCGGGAAGTGATTCCTCAGGAATCACAAACGGTTGGGTAAAAACCGCCTCCTCCACCTAACCGTACAATACCCTCTCAGCCACACTTAAGATACGAGGACGAAGAATGTTTTGACAAGATTTCTTCTTCCTCATTTTTCTATTTTTGAGATTTAATAAATATGCCTGCAACAATGAGCAGGTTTGAAAGGATTAAAAGTGGTGCACGGCACAAAGCGCAGATAGCGAAGAAGAAAGCAAGTTAAGGAAGGATAAGAACAAACCAGCAGCAAAAAAAAAAAAAGAAGAAAGAGAAAAACTACCCAGGAACAGTCCAAGCATTTTATGGAAAAACAAAGAATACAAATCAAAAGAAAAAGAAGTACGGAAAATACCTGTGATAAAGAGGAGTAGTAGAAGCAGAATCTGAATTCAAAGACCTCTTCTTTCTCTTACGAAGAGAGCAAGCAGAGCAGCCAAAACGCAGAAATGAGCAAAGGGAAAGAAAGAGAAAGAATTGGATGAGTTTTTTGTCCTTTGAAAATCTCTAAGAGCTTCTTTAACACACTTTTGAGAATTCAAGGGGCATATCATTGATGGGACGGTTACAGAAACTTCGAAAACCGCTCCCCTTTCAAAAATCGGGGAAAAGTCATCATTACTCTTCGCCACGTTAGTAAGAAAAGAAATGATATTTTCTTCTCACAAAGCGCAGATAGGCGACACGCAACCACACTCGAACAGAAGCAAACCGGAAAAGCAAAAACACTTCAGAAGCTGAGTTCACACACTCAAGCTCTCAAGTGGGGGCAATGTTACAGACAGGCCCATAGAGGCCCGATCTCCCAACCTATATCAGCAACACACAGCCTACAAGGGCAAGGGCAATGATCAAGCTAAATATAGAAATATTTAATAGGATCATGGTAGGATCTCTAACCCCTCGCCACTATATAAGCAGGGGGCAATACCTCCTAGGTACGCATTCTCTTACCTTAACAACCATATTAGACCTAGAATCTCATAATCCTTATTCTGAGCTTCTAGGGCATGCTGAGATTCTAGGGCTATTCTTCACAAACATTAACCTCTTTCTCAGCAATTGCTCTCGGTTCCTCCGGGAGCTTCGTCCCTCGGAAGGTACATTCTCTTCATCTTGTTTTCTTTGTCTAATTT
>JASCZI010151105.1:67900-92777 GCA_036250425.1 Stylosanthes scabra | reverse complement strand
ATATATATATATATATATATATATATATATATATATATATATATAAATAAAAGAGTAGTATATATATCTAAATTAGTCCCTAAAGAATTCTGAAGTGGACATTTTAGTCCTTAACAAAAATTAATTATCAGATTAGTCCCCAACATTAGTAAATATTAGATACTTTAGTCCTTAACAAATTTAATTATCAGATTAGTCCCCAATATTAATTAACGTTAGACACTTTAGTCCTTTTTTCATCTTCTTCATCAACCATTAACTGTTCGATCCGACTTGACACGTGAAGCTTCTTAGTCACACATTAAGTGACACTTGTGTTAAGCTTTAGAGGGACTAAACAGCTTCACGTGCCATCTCGGATCGGACCGTTAATAGTTGACAGAGAAGATAAAGAAAGGACTAAAGTGTCTGATATTCACTAATATTGGGGATTAATCTGGTAATTAATTTTGTTAGGGATTAAAGTGTCTGACGTTTACTAATGTTGGAGACTAATTTGATAATTAATTTTGTTAAGAACTAAAATGTCCACTTCATAATTTTTTGAAGGCTAATTTGAGTAAATATTCAAAAAGTAATAAGAGTAACTAAATCCCTTGATTAGTTTTAATAATTTATGAACCTATTTCATATTCAACTATAAAATTTTAAGAGTAACTATTTGAGTTAATACTTAAATTAGTCCATAAAATTACACATGTTTCTTCTTAAAATTTTAATTGACTCAGGTTAATAACATATTCAAATTTCGGGGGACTAATGGAATCAAATGAAACTTCAGAACCAAGTTATCAGTATTGTTGTAAAAAGAAAACTTTTTTTTTTAACCTGAAAAGAAAACATTATTAATATTTTTGGACAGTTAACATTTTTCAATTAAACAAAAAATAATACATAACTGAGTAGGGACTGGTCCAAAAAAAAGAAATGGGCTAAAATGCTGAAAACAAAGAGAGCTACGCACCCTATTGAATAAGCCTTGCGAGATCCATTAATACAAGCTTTAGGGTTTGAAAATTTCCCAATTCTCTTAAACCCTATTAAAACCCCACTCTCTCTTCGTCTCTCTCTGAGCTTCCGAAATGGCGTTCACCTCGATTCTTCGCAAGTCCGGATCCTTCGTAAGGCCTCTTGTTATTGCCGGCCAATTGACGAAGAACACTCAGCGGCAGAGTAGCTACCGCACCGTTTTGTTGAGCGCCATCAACCAGAACGTGCAAAGTGACTCAGCGGTTCCGACGTTCGGTTTTTCTTCTTTGGCTTATAAGAACAAGCCTACCTCCGACGAGAACCTTCTCCGTGTCATCGAATCGGAGATCACTTGCGCTCAGGACACCGATAATCACACTGTAAATTTCTCTGCTCTTTCTTATCGTGATTCTGTGAAATTATGATGTCGATTATGAAGGCGATTCAGTAATCAGCTCTTTTCAATTATTGTTATTATGATCGTTGATTATTATTATTTGTAGCTCCTTCCATCGGTTTCTTGTTTCGTTGACTGAAGAATGTTGCTATAGCGTTGTTTCTCGTAGAAGCTTTTATTTATTATTTAATGGATTTAACTTCAATGCACGTGTAATAGAGTTTCATAGGTGCGTCCATTTACTTACTTAATTTTGGGAAAGACCATCAGACCATCATTTCTACTCATGAATGTTCATCACGCTAACAAAACTACCCTTAAGAAAACGAAATTAACGTAGAAATGGTAGTATTGTTGGCGTTCTTAACATTCTTTTGTAGAAATGGTAGGATGTGTTTGGTTTGCGTTTTCATTTTCTGTTTTCATTTCCAGTGTTTCCTGTTTTTTTCTGTTGTTTTCACATTTTCCTTCACAAAATCCAGAAAACAGAAAACACAAACACTGAAAATGAAAACGCAAACCAAACGCACCCGTAGTTTTCCTTGATTTTGGTAGTGTCATTTTTATTTTGAAGGGTATCTCGGAAATTTAGTGTGTTTTTTATTTATTTATTTATTTTAATTAAAGGCAAATAGGTCATAACTATTTTTGTGTGTGAATATATAAGTAATAATTCATAATCAGTAACACTCCATGTATATGCATCTCAACAAAAACAACTCGTTTTCTTTACTATGACTCAAATTTTCTGTGCGTCGCTTGGCGCGCCGATTATGTGTGAAAACTGGATGGATGCATGGATGCCTAGATTTATTCATTCATAATTGTATGAAGCATTGATCCTTATAGTTTTACTTGTTTCTTTATTTGCTCACTAAATCATAAATTGTAAGAAACTATGTGTACTTGTACCAAAACATCTATGCGTTTGGTTTACTTTAAAACTATAGGTACACAATTTATATTTGAACTGATTTATTTTGGGGTTTTCTGGTTGAAATTCGGAAAAGCAGTTGTATGATCACACTTTTTTGGTTTTCTGGAGGAGTATTCCTGTTGAAATTCGGAACAGCAGTCGTATGATCACACTTTTTTTGGTTTTTGGGAGACAGGTTGATGAGGTTCCAAGTAATTTTCCTTTTAAGATACTTGATCAGCCGGGACAACAGACTATAATGCTTGAAAGGACATATCAAGGTGAGGAAATTAAGGTTGAGGTTCACATGCCTGATCTGGTCACTGGGGAAGAAAATGATGATGGTCGCGATGACGACGAGAGTGAGAGAGCATCTCAGTCAAGCATTCCGCTTTCAGTCAGTGTTTCCAAGAAGGATGGGCCATATCTGGAATTCAGTTGTGTGGCTTACCCCGACGAGATCGTCATTGACAGCTTGTCTGTTAAGAATCCAGAACTCAGCGAGGAACAGCTTGCGTACGAGGGACCAGACTTCCAGTAAGGCCCCATTCCTCGCATTCTGAATCTTTTCATTTGACAGTATAATATCCTGGTAGTGTGATTTCTAGACCCTGTTTGAACTTCTTTTGTGTTGGTGTGTTGCAGGGATTTGGACGAGGGCCTCCAAAAGTCTTTCCACAAGTACTTAGAAATTAGAGGAATCAAACCTAGCACAACCAATTTCTTGCATGAGTACATGATCAACAAGGATAGCAGGGAATACTTGGTCTGGTTGAAGAAGCTCAAGCAATTCGTTGAAGCATGAGACTCAACAACACATTATTTAAAGCAAGAACAGTTGACACTGAAACTTTGTCTTAATAACTTGATTATATGCGTTAATGCCATGCATTCGGAGGGAAATATTATTAAATATCCTGTCACTGTGGTCTAGTGATAGTTCCTATTAGAAGTAGGTAAGGTCTCAAAAGTGTTTGGGTAATTTTGTTCGTGTGGCGCATTTTCTTGTATGAGCTTGACATTTTTTTTTTGGAAAAATTATAAAGAAAGCCAAGTATTAGTTGTTTGTTCATAGCTTGGTTAATGTTTCCTGGTCCTCCATCTTTTTAATTAGGAGTAACAAACACAACTCTATTTAGCGATTTAAAATTAAACCCTAAAAGATATGCTTAACGGCAACATTGTTGTCACTTGACAAATGGATCAATTAGGATTTTAATTCTTCCCTATTGATTTCAATCAAATGGATCAGAGGTTTTGTGATTAACAAAATTGTGTCATAGCGAAGCTAGCTCTCGACCACATCTGAGCGTGGGAGAAAGGTTCAGCGGATACATCATATAAAAACTATATTAGCACAGTCCTGCAAAATAACTAAATCTTTCAGCACTACAAGGTGCTGCTATTCTTCATCTTGGTAACCTAGATTTTGCCCAAGCAAAGGAAGATAAATACAGTAAAAAAAAAAAATTATGATAATAATCTCTAAACAATCATGGACTAGTTCAATCAAATCTCCGTGCAAGAAGCTATTGTGGCGGCGAAACTAAGCTGTCATGGTAAACAAAAAAGGTCGGAAAGAAAATTCCTTTGTAGCATGTAGGAGACTGAATGGCGTCATCACTTCTATACCCCCTCAGAGGATAATGGAACAGGCCATCATCACAATTATACATGACCAAGCTTTTCATAGGAAGAAGTAGGAAAAGGACATCACGTTCCGAGATGGATAATGGTATTAGAGAATTGTAGTCGAGACGCAAGTGATTCACCCGCGAGATCATCATCCAGGATTCCCAGACTCCATACTCCTTCATCATCCACACCTCGAATACAGTATCTTTCTGGATGGTAAAACAAAGGCAGTTCAATGAGACTTGTAGCTCTGGATCACAAGTATTGTGGCCAACGCCACTCAGAAGAGGCAACAACACTTGCCCAAAAGTCTCACTTGCTAAGTCAAAGGAAAGAATTACCCACTTTTTCTCCTTCAGCTTTGCCATCCAATTCAGAGTGCCGACGGTGCCACTCACGAATTTGCCAATGTGCCCTGATAAACCAACGACAGGATAAGGGAAATTGGGGCCGATAGTCCAAGAATTTGCACCAAATGTAAAAATTCTGGTCAAATCTTGTCCATGGACGGTTACAAGCTTGTATTTGTCATGCACGTGATCGTAGCCCAACCCAAAATAAATTAGAGATGATACACGCTCTATTCGAAAGCATTGAGATGCGGATTTAGTGCCAGGATTGAACAAACAGAAACGACGACTTGGAAGATGATGCAAGCACAACAAACCATTGCAGGAGCCTCTAATAACGAGCTCATCAATACGAAATTCCCCGCCAATACTAAACATCATTCCCAAGTTAACAAACCTGTTAGAGTCTGTTGGGATCTTGAAGAGAGGTTGGAGGGGCAATAATCCAACTCGGGAGTAGTGGTAGTATCCACCAACAAGCGTTGACGAAGGTTTTCGATGGCGAATTGGGATTTAGAAATTAGGGTTCTCCAAGACTTACACACACGCTTGAATTGGAGAAGGGCCTTCACTGGAAGCCTAGCAGGATTTCGAGGACGATTTCGTCTGGCAGCACCGATTGTGTTGGACGAACCAGCTTGCACCTCTGAACAACACCGTCACCGCGAGCCTTCATCGATCACTCGGCCACAAAACCCTTGCTCTAGCAAGTAGAATATAGAATGGAATATTACTAGCGAAGCTATTTCATTTCAGAACGAATTGGATGCGTCAACTTATGATATCACTTGGTTTAACGCTACATGTACACATTTATCCCAATTAAACAATTCTTGTTTTCTTTGCATGGACCTATTAAGAGAAGGAATTAATAAAAAGTATACAAATATTTTATGAAAAATGCTACATGATCGACAAAATTGATCATTTTGGATCAATACTTGGCCAAAAAACTCTTAACTCCTAAATTCTAATAGTATAAAAATAAAATATAGGCTTAAAATGTTCGCTAATATTGATAAAAAGAAAATTATTCGCATAATATTTCTTATATTCTATTTTTTAAAAAAGATTCTATGAATCTCCTTTTCCCTGTGACATCAGCACTACTTTTTCTTTTGGGGTGTGAAGCCGTGTCAAACCAAACTACCCAACAAGCATTAGCTCTCCCTAAAAAGGAGTTGATCCAGCCGCACCTTCCAGTACGGCTACCTTGTTACGGCTTCACTCCAGTCACTAGCGTTCGGCATCCCATTTCCATTCTATAGATGGGATAAGTACTTGTTTGTGATGTCTAGTAAGTGACTTTATAATTGGATATAGCAGAAGGTAAAACGTATAATAAATTAGGCATAAATATTAAAATACTCATTACAGCCTCAATTGGGAAAATCAACCCTGTCATGAGAGAACTGCGGCATTACAATATCAGTATCACCTTCAAAATGGAGGTAACTTAGCTTTGAGCAAAACAACTACAAGACTAACACCCCTCCAAAAACAGAGAAAAGAAGGAAATATTAAGCTGATGTATATTTACACAGAAACACAAGATGCTTCAAAATTACACAAATGCTACAACCTCTAATTCTTCCGGACTAGTAAATCCGAGAAACACAAACCAGTTCAACTAGAGACAATTCTGCTCGCATAAATCGAGCCAATGGTGTGCACCAGCAATAACTATGCAAAGAACCAAACCTTGATGAAGACTGCCAAAGCTATTTGCAATAAAAATGCGGCAACAATGGCCACTGAAAGTTCATTGCCTTCTATGTAAGACTTCAAGTTTAAGGCAACAAAGCTAGCTGAGGCAACACCAGCAAGGATTATTATAAGCCACCGAAGAGCCTCAACCGGAATCAACAATAGAAACTGAAATTATCCCAAAGAACAAGATGAATTAGATAATGATATTATAACAATACAAAATAAAATAAAAAATGTATTAGCTAGAAAATTATGTAATTTCCTATCATATTGATAGAAATTATGTCTCAAGTTCGAAAAATAAATTGTCATAACTTTTTAATCATAACAGAATAGTTATGCTTAACGGCCATGTGAAACAAATTTGTTGAACATAGTTCCATCATATCATTTGCTATCATATTATCACCATGGCCTTAGTTCTAATAGTTAGTTGCATGGTGATAGACGCAAGTTTGAGATCCAAAGTCTTAGTTATGATGGTTAGTTTTGCATGTCTCACTTTGTTGAGGCAGTCTTTAGTACATCGCCCACATTGCAGATACACAGTTGATAACAAAAATAGATTTATGTAATTTATTTATATAATAATCACACAATTCATCACAATAAAGAAAGAAGAAGCTTACAGAGGAGATGATGAAAATAGAGAGAGAATATCCCCACATGCACCAGAACCTAATGAGGCTAGCATTGG
The DNA here is from genome assembly GCA_036250425.1 of Stylosanthes scabra. Classification (NCBI taxonomy): domain Eukaryota; kingdom Viridiplantae; phylum Streptophyta; class Magnoliopsida; order Fabales; family Fabaceae; genus Stylosanthes; species Stylosanthes scabra. Next base: position 86,103 of record JASCZI010151105.1, on the reverse strand, counting down.
AACCCATATACTGAAGGAAGAAGTAGTATGCGAGAGGAACCACTATTGCATAGCCATAGACTGCACATGCAGCCACATTCATATAGCCAACATCAAAGCTCCAAGATGTACTGGTACCTGTATGTTTTTGCATAAGGTATGTAGCAAGATTCCCAAGTGCGGCAAGTACAAAAACCAATGTTGTTGAGATCCATATAAGTCCATATCTATAATAACATAAAAGTAATTGCAATGTCAGACATTAGATGCCGATTAATATGCATAATTTATGCTGTTGGGATAGGATGCTGAAAATGGGGAATAAATTCAGGAAATGCAAACAAATATTTGCAATTTGCATAAAATAAGCCGAAAAGCCAAGGGCCATTGGCAGGCATTTAACCATAAATGTTAACATCAAAATTCAATTAAAATTTTGATCCAAGTCTCTGCATCGATGATGGAAACATAACAGTACAAGGAATAAGAAACACGTACAAATCAGGGTTGGCATCTATCTTGCTGAAAAAGTCTCCACCGTATGGATTAAAAGAACTTATCAATCTGAATATGACAACATCTGTATCTACATTGAAATACTGTGTGTAGGATGAAATACTGAAGACTCCCCTCCAATTGTTTGCTGGCTGTTCTTCAAAAGTTTCTGGAAGAATGAACAAACTAGACATTAATATATCACGTCATTATACCAGCAAGTGCCAAGGAAAATACAAATGGAAGCTATTCTAAAATATGGTGTAAAATGGAATCAATCACTGTTGTTGACTTGATTAAAAGATGTAAGAGAAAAAGAAAAAATCAAAGATCATTCAATATCCAGAAAATAATTAAGTTAGCTGCTATTTGAAGAACAGGCAATGGAACAACTATATCTTTACCGCCTTCTGGAAACATACCAGGTGGATTGTCGAGAGTATGATATCCCCGTCCTCTGTCTCCTGCATGGTTGGGAGGGAATGTTTGCATATTTGCATCAGAGGCTACAAGTAGGTTCATAAGTAAAATTAGGGGGACTAAAAATGAGAAAGAATAAATATTTCACAAACAGCAACAGAATGAAAATTCCAATTCCATAACTCCATACCCTCTTGTTTTGCAGTATTATTTGCATCATTTGTAGCAGCCTGAGCACCAAACACAAACAAGCACGCACTCAAAGTTAATATAATAAATTTAAACCAACTAAATTATGAAAGGAAAAACAGAATAGTTTTGATCAGGCAAGTTTGTAAACCAAATAATAATTCCTACACATCATAAGAAGCATCTAATTTACAATCGGAAGGATGCAAAAGATATAAAAACTATACAATTTATAACTAGTGACATCAATTAAGTGCTAAAGTCATAAGAGTATGGAACTGAGTTCACAGGCTTCACCTACTTATGAAATCTACTAGACCTAGTCTAATTTTGACTTGAGTCAGATAAAGGTCACTACAGGAACAAAATTCTCTTAACAATGAAAGTGTTGACTATGTCAAACTCACTTTAGTAATGAATATCAATGTCCTGAATTCTTCAATACTTTCCCTAAAATTTGAACCACTTTTATAGCTAATTTTCTAAATTTGTCTCTGTTTTCTAGAAAGACAAACAAAATTCCCCCAATTTCCACAACGAGCGAACACAAATTATTGAATTAAAAGATATCGGTTTTGTGGCGCACATTATGCATCTATCTAAGTATAAACTAAAATCAGCATAGTAATCGATGAAAAGCATGAATCAAAAGATTCGAAAAAAGAGATGCGTACAGGAACTGAACCGAGCAAGTGACTAGTTGGGAGACCGGTGTAAGAGTCGTCCATGGAACGGAGAATGCACGGAAGAGAAGCTACAGAGAAGTTAGTAGTTTCGGAACTCACTCAAGTTCAGAGTGGGAGAAGAAGCATTGGAAGCTTCGGAGGGAGAATCTTGAGTTGAGCCCTAGATTGGAAAGTGGAAACTAGAAAGCAGAAGAAGAGAGAAGAGAAGAAACAAAGCAAGGTTGTTGCTTTTCGTAGTTCGAAAGGAACGTGCGTGCAGGTGCAAGGTGCGAGTCTGCAGCGATGACAGCGTGGTCTCTGCTGCACAGGATCTGGACCCGGCACCCTTCAATTTCACTGCCTCCGGACCACACGCGTTGGCGTTTCGTACCTGCTATTTTCATTACTTTTACTTATTTTCTTAATTTTATTATATAAATTTAATTGAGATGCAACTATTTAGTATTTACACAATAATTTTAATCATAATTTTTATTTAACTAAAAAAATTATAAAATATTATAAAATTGACAAAATAATTATAAAATTTAAAAATTTAAAAATTATGACAAAAAAGTTAATTAATTTAGGTAAATTTTTATTTCTCATTCCCTATGCATGCCTCGATGCTCGATTTCCATTTTCCAAGGAAACTCATGTCACGGGCCCGGAACATGGGGTCATGAAGAAGTGGGTTATATTAGCAGGCCCATTTAGTTGGATAAAAAAACCATAAATATGTCTGAGCCCGGGTTCGAACCGGGGACCTCTAGTGTGTGAGACTAGCATGATAACCAACTACACCACCCAGACAAGTTGAAAGGATTCTTCAAACATAATTTCAGGTACCTTCACTTTCCAAATGATTCGTTTGCTACAGGACAAAAAAAAATATGGTTTGCTCATAATGAAAAAACTGACATATTTTTAAGTTGTTACTCTTTTTTTCCAACGTATAATTTAAATTGTTAAATCTCACATAAAAGAGCCAAGTGAACTGATTGGTTTATGCAGTAATGTGAACATGAATTCATGTTATGAGTGGATGCAAGCCCGGAAGGTATCCTCAATGAATAAATTCTCAAACCACGCTAATAATAATTATTAATACATAGTTATAATGAATCCACATTCTTTTTGTTTTTGTTTCTATTTAAACAACAATGAAATGAAAATTGTGAAGTGTGAATGGAGCAGCAAGAAAGTCACCATCCTGAGGATGAAGCAATGGATCTGGTTGTCTCACTTTTGTTGTTGGCAACATTTTTTGTTTGGGACTTCAATCAGTGTAACTTCAGAGAGAACTCGAGAATATTAGCATCAAATGCATTTAGAAATAACTTTGAAGGAAGCTTCAAATTTGTCCAATGAATCACTTCTTGACTAATTTCAACACATCACCAACAAGATGTAAAGAACCAGTCACAAGGACCTGTTGTATCATCAACCACACAACTTTGTCAGCTGGATCTATTGTATATTCAGATTGAAAAATTGCAGTCATTTTTAACAAGCATAAATTACATTGACAAGTGATTTTAAAAAGTAATCTAAATGATGAGATAACAAAGAATAAAGCATATCAACTATCAAGGGGTACTTACATCACATTAGAATTTAGATTCAAATTTAGTCATGAAATTCTCTCATGTTATGATAATTCTCCTTGCTAATTTGTGTTTACCTGAAAACGAACCGACTGATTCTGTTGCACTCTGTCTCTAAGCCATTTGAGAGCCACTGGCAATGACGGAAACACTGCGCTATGTTCGCAGTTACTGGCACTCATTTCCATATCTTCTTTTAGTTCTTCAGAGGCTACATCCGTAATTTTGCCTGCCAAGATTCAGTGATAATGCATGGATTAAATTTCGGATAATTTCTTAAGCTTTGCATAAGATTTTCCCACACTAGTATTCTCCTGTGATGTAGTAAAAGATCAATGAGCACAAAATAAGAGGAAGAAGAAAGAAAAAAAAAAACAAAACAAAAAAGATTAAAACCTTTGTTGACTTGCATAAGATTTTCCCAAACTCGCTGGAGAGTTAACTGCCATGACAGATCGACATTAGAATCAACCGGTGTTATAGCCTGGGATCCAACTTTGTTATACACAGATACACTTGGAACGAAGAGGGCCTTCTTGAAGTAGACACCTAAAATTTTAATGGGAAGAAATTATCCTCGGATGAGACAAATGTCACAGACTTAATGCAGCTACTTATTTGATAAACATTGTTAGTCTCCGGAATTATTTTGACAAATATTGGATTCAGACACTGACATTATTGTGAAGCTGTGATGTAGCAAAATCTATAGACTACTAACCATGATCAGCACATGTTTTCATCAAGCGAGGAAGAAGCAAATCAGGATCTCGTACAGTCAAGCAATTGAATAGCAGTATCTGGACTTAAACCAAAAGTTTCCATGAAAAAGAAGCACTTGCACTCTAGCATTTAAATGTTCAAACAAAAGTTTTTTAACTGCTAATGAAATGATATTCTAGGAAAAGCGTTTATAACAGGATATTAAATTGGAATTCTACCTGAGCGGATTTTCTGTCGCCATGGTGCATCTTCACTACTTCAAGTGAGAACTTAGAACTATCTGGTTGCTGATTAAACAAAGTTTGATCTGGGTTGTATTCTTTAATGGAAAGGGAAAACCAACGCGCACATACTTCCATGCTTTCAGGACTATGAGCCCCATCTAAAAAGAAGACAAGATCGTTTGATCTGTCATTGTTGATGAGTTGATCGGGAACGATCTGAGCCCTTCCTTGCAAACTTGCACTTGTTAACCCTTTTACAAATTGCTCCGGCAAAGTGTTCTGCTTACAGGTATATATACATATAACTTTAGCAGTGAGGCACTAAATGAAACAAAAAAGAAAGCAAACAAAAGAAGAAAATAAAAGCACTACTTTAGAACTTATGGATTGCTCCAAATTAGTGTCTCCAAGATGGCCAGTCCTTTTCAGCCATGTTGAGCACAGCGCGACAGCAAGACCGGCATTTAGATATTGGTGCTCACCTTCAAGACCAAGTGTTAAACCATTTAGCAATCTCGGGTCTAATGGGGTTACCACTTGAAGGGGTACCTGCAGTTATATATACCATGCCTTTCAGACGTGCCAGTGTTGTTATACTAATGCTTACTGATGTGTACTTAGATTCATTTCAGATGAGCAAAACAGCCCCATGAAAGAACATAATTACATTCAATTGAGAAGCCTTCTCCTCAAGTACACGCATTGCTTCGTCAGGCTGAGGCACAGTAAAAGCTGGGATTTTATCCTGCATTAAGAAAAATAAACAACATGGATTACAATTGATGGACATTTTTGGAAGAAAGAACAGACACAGACTTCAAAAAGAATTTATATTCAAAAGTTAGAGAAAATATTTTAATCTAAAATACCTTAAATATGCCAGCCTTCTCACCTGCAATTTCTCCAAGAGTGTTCCCTGTTAACAGAATCCAATAGAAATAAACCGAATGAACACTATCATTGGCGTTGCAACATTTTGTTGGATATATTCTGACAATTCATGAAATTTATATGGTATTACCAACAATACAAAGATTGAAAACTAACCAAGAATCTCCATATGGTCATACCCAAGGGAAGTTATACCACACACAACAGGTTCTCGAACCTGAAGAGTCAACGATACTACATGAGGTTTTTCTTTCAAGATATTAAATATAATGAGAACATCAATAGAAATATCAAGAGTCAATAATCAAACAGTCATTAATCTTATAGTAATAGGGGGACAACAAATTTCAGTTGAAATGAAAATAATACATACCACATTTGTTGCATCATACTTTCCACCTAATCCAACCTCCATTATTGCAACATCTACCTGCATGAGAATTTTGAAAAGACGCAAGCTCTACTCATTAATAACAAAATATGTAACCCCACTCCACCCAACAAAGCCTATAAGCTTACATGGAAATTCAAAGCATATATATCAAACCTGTTCGTCTGCAAATATCTTGAAGGCAAGTAAAGCAAGGAAGCGAAAATAGGGAGGCATTGGAATATTATCATCTGTTTTTTCCTGAGCACCACCAGAATGAGAAAGCAGTTTTGTTAATATTACGTGCAAGCACATCTACGATCATTGGAAGTGATCACTAAAGTAACCAGGCTTGCACACCATATATTACTGTTATAATACACCAGAATTGCAATTATTACGGCTTAATAAAGTGTTAGACCACAGAACATAAGGTGAATCTTCCAGAAGCTCAATTAAAACCAAATCTTTTACTCATATTCCGTTTCCTTAATAAACAACAGTTAAGGTCCTTTTCTATCATATTAGCAGACTAGTTCAAAAAGGTCTTATGCTAAAGTTTGAGCATTTTATCGGTAGTTAAATAGTAGAAACCAGAGAGCAATTTGGATTTTGTTCAAAAACAAAATTGATAAGAAAGGATAATCCGGCTTACTAACTCAGTCTAACCAGACAAAAAGAAATAGTTGAACCCATAAACGTACCTTTAATCTATCATAGCACCACCAGAAATATGCTAAAAACTTCTCTTTACAAATATCCATGCTGCGGAAGCAACAAGAATAATGTTAACAAATCAAACAACTGCAGTTATATTTTGATTAAAGCCATCATATAATATATTACATTAGGCCTAAATTTAGCTTAAGAGAAGAGGTAAAACTATGAGAAGAGTCCAGTACTATACTAAAAGAATAAATTTTTGTTCAAATCAAGTGCAGTTCAGAACTCATAAGCAAAATGAGTGTACACCCTTGACTAAGCAGATGACAGAAACAGAGTGGGGTAAAACATTTCAAATTACCTATTCCAAAAGATAATGAACTAAAAAATGATGCAATTTGATGGATGAATAGTTGTACAAGGAAATAAAATCAACAAATGAATGAAGAACTGACCCATCTAAACAAAATCTTTCTCGGACATCAATGAGGTGTGGAGAAGTGAAAAGGCCAGTGCGAAAGCCACAGTTACGTAATATAGATTCTGCGAAGGTGCACGTAGATCCCTAAGCAGCACAAAGTTCAAAATGACAATTTCCCATCACTAAAATAAGCATAGAATCACCAACTACCACATAATCATAGAATTGTAAGCAGAGATCCATAGCTACACTTTTTGTCTTAATTCTAATCTAACCTCACAAACTACTAAATCACATTTTAATCCACTAAAGTGTTGAATTGAACCTCTTATGATAGCTTCATTTCCAAGCAACCACTTAAGTTAAGAGAAAATACCTTCCCTTTGGTGCCAGCCACATGGATAATCTTCATATTTGAAATAGGTTCCTCCAAATCAAGCATCTATAGGAATTGCACACCATTGTTAACATGAGCAATCTCAACAGAGCTAACCCAAAATTTTCTAACCAAATTCAGAAACTTTGTTACCTTTAGGTACTCAAAAAGATGACTAAACTGATCCCCCATATTGCTACTATCAGCACGAGTGCGCCTAGTGATTAAAGATGACAGGGCATCCAATGCTTCTTCATAAGGGGTCAAAGATGAAGCTTTCGGGGACCCATTTCCACCTTCTGCAAAACCCAGAATTAAAAATCAGATTTTGACTTAAGCTGAAGCACCCCAGAAGCTGGAAAAAAAGAATGAAGGAGAGGTGTTTGAGTATATACCTTGTTCAGCCATGACAATTAAGGCTTGAATCCTGAATGAAACAGAGAAGGGGAAAAGGAGAAAGGGAGAAGAAGGAAGAGTGTGAGAATTGCGAAGTAGATAAAGGGATGGTGGAGTGAAGAAAGCAGAGAAAGAGACAAAGGAGTTGAAAGAGGAGTGGGAAAAAATGGAAGATGGATTTGAGATTGAAGGATAAAAAGAAGTAATATTTTTGTGGTATGCTATTCTTTTAATCCGATTCCATTTATTTGGATTTTTGGCAAATTGCGGCTGTTGGACAGAAGAAGAGAGAAAACAGTGAGTGAAGTCTCCAATCAGTTCTAAACTCATAAGTCAGAACTCAGAACAGTTGAGCAAATCAGCAAAATCAATTTTATTATTTTCACATTGATATTAAAAACTTTTTTTCCCTTCTTTTAGACCAAATTAATGTTTACCGGTTACAAATTTTTTTTGTGGACAATGTAACTGGACTTCAAAAATAAGAAAAGGTAAATTCTCTAGAAATTTATTTTTAAGGAAAAGTATATGTAATCAATTTTTTTTAACCAACAAATCAGTAAACAAAGAATAAAACATTCGTAACTATTGTTTATAGAATGTCTAAATATCTGAAACCTAAAACAACTAACAATCAACAAAATAAATGGAACATCCAAAATTTATAAATAGAATGAGTAGTGTTAGGGAACTCATATAATGTAACCCATAGGGAGCAAATAAAGGTTTATTATATAGAAGCCTATAAAAATTCTAATAACTAATCTATCATTATTAAGGTGTGGCTTTCTTAATTGGCTTCTTTATAATTGCTCCCAAAACTTTCTTAAATAGAATATTCAAAACCTAAAAAAATAGAACATTCAATATAAATTATTGACTGATATTGACAGATTATTATCTCGGTGAATGGTGATTGTTAAACGGAAGGATATTAAAGGCATTCAATTTTTTTATAAAAAATTTACTGTTAGAAAAGATGTTTCAAAAATTATATCAACTTTTTTTTCTAGCACACACTAACATGTTTATTACTTATAGATATTCCTGTTAGCTAATAGAAAATATTTCAAATGCTGCCAGTAATCCATTAATCTTAACTATTTAATATTTATTTTAATATGTATATATTTTAAAATTATTTTATAATTAAAATTAACAACTAATATCGATGAATTACCGTATACTTTGTAAACCTGAAATATTTCCAAACCAATAAATCTCTTTCAATTGAAAATTTTATTGGGTAGCATTACATCATTTTTTAATTTTCATATTTATTAATGGAACATTTTTATGAAATCAGACGGCATAATATCACAGAGGCCTTGAAACTTGAAAGCTGTTGTTCCCGAATTCCTATGATGATGCTGTCTCTCATTTTAATGTTTCATCATCTAACACTTTCTGTCTAATTTGGTAAAGATTGCAATGGAAGTGGCAATTTTTCTGGACTTGATCCATTCCATTTGTTCATGTTATGCTGTTGCCTTTTAGTTCCATGGTTTTCACTCTTCACATCGCACTAAATTCTTCAATCAATTTGAGCAATTAAAATTTGTAGCTGCAAAATACTTCAATTGATTCATATATTTTTTGCCATTATATTAAGTGTTGTCTATATCCCATGCACTAATAAAAAATACAAATAAAAGAACACAACTCCAAAATATGAAGCCTGCAAGACATAGATTACCCAACAAAGATATTCCATTCCATATTTGAAAATTTATCATCGCCCTCTCTCTTCCGGTAACAAGCAATTCAAGCACCACCCTCTTTCATCGACTCGGCTTGGATTTCCAGAATGTCATTCATCTTGGTTGACATTTCCATCTGTTCAATTTGACAATTAATAATAACAAAAAAAGGTTGGAAGAAATAAATGAAAAACAAAATGACTAGCTAAATCTAGAGGCAAACCTCTTGCGGATGGAACTGTCTTAAAATTTCAATATGAAGGTTGCTCATATCCTCGTGAATAAATTTCTGAAAGGAATCTAGAGTTTCTTCCAGAGTTGTACCCATAAATGGAAATGAAGATTGAGTTATCATGACATGTAATAACATTTAATAACGAACTAAGAGAATACCCTCATGAGACATGTTCCGAAAAATTACATAACAATCTAGTGTGTGAGACTAGCGTGATAACCAACTACACCACCCCAGACAAGTTGAAAGGATTCTTCAAACATATTTTTAGCTACCTTCACTTCTCAAATGATTGTGTGCTAGAGCAAAAAGAAAAATATGTTTTGCTCTTAATGAAAAAACTCAAATATTTTAACTTGTTAGTTTTTTTTTTTCAACATATAATTTAAATTGTTAAATCTCGCATAAAAGAACCAAGTGAACAGATTTATGCAATAATGTGACCATGAATTAAATTATCATGTTATGAGTGGATGGATGCCCTTAAGGTATCTTCAATGAATAAATTCTCAAACCACACTACCAATTACTAATACATAGTTATAATGAATCCACATTTTTTGTTTCTATTTAAACTACAATGAAATGAAAACTGTGAAGTATGAATGGTGCAGCAAGAAAATCACCGTCCTGAGGATGAAGCAATGGACCTGGTTCGTAACAGTTTTGGTTTGGGACTTCAATCAGTGTTAACTTCAGAGGGACTCAAGAATATTAGCGCCACATCCATTTATAAATAACTTTGAAGGAAGCTTCAAGTTTGTCCAATGAATCACTTCTTGACTAATTTCAACACATCACCAACAAGATGTAAAGAACCAGTCACAAGGACCTGTTGTATCATCAACCACACAATTTTGTCAGCTGGATCTATTGTATGTTTAGATTGAAAAATTATAATCATTTTTAACAAGCATAAATTACATTGACAAGTGATTTTAAAAAGTGAGCTAAAAGGTGAGAATAACATAGAATAAAGCATAGGAAAAGCATATATCAAGGGATACATTACATTAGATTCAAATTTAGTCATGAAGTTCTCTCATCTTATGATAATTCTCCTTGCTACTTTGTGTTTACCTGAAAATGAACCGACTGATTTTGTTGCACTCTGTCTCTAAGCCATTTGAGAGCCACCGGCAATGATGGAAACACTGTGCTATGTTCGCAATTACTGGCACTCATTTCCATATCTTCTTTTAGTTCTTCAGAGGCTACATCCATAATTTTGCCTGCCAAGATGTATTCATCATGCATAGATTAAATTTCAGATAATTTCTTAAGCCTTGCATAAGATTTTCCCACACTAGTAATCTCCAGTGATGATATTAATGCTCAATGAGCACAGACGAAGAGAAAGAAAAAGATAAACACCTTTGTTGACTTGCATAAGATTTTCCCAAACTCTCTGAAGAGTTAACTGCCATGATAGATCGACATTAGAATCCACCGGTGTTATAGCCTGGGATCCAACTTTGTTATACACAGATACATTTGGAACGAAGAGGGCCTTCTTGAAGTAGACACCTAAACTTTGAATGGGAAGAAATTATACTCTGATAAGACACAAATGTCACAAACTTAATGCAGCTACTTGTTTGATAAGCATTGTTAGTCTCCGGAATTATTTTGACCAATGTTGGATTAAGACACTAACATTATTGTTAAACTGTGATGTAGCAAAATCTATAGAGTATAGACTACTAACCATGATCAGCACATGTTTTCATCAAGCGAGGAAGAAGCAGATCAGGATCTCGTAAATTCAAGCAATTGAATACCATTATCTGCACATAGTTCAATGACTTATACCAAAAATTTCCATGACAAAGCGAAGCATCAATATTGATTTCAAAAAAGAAAAGAGAAAGAAAAAGCAGCATTTGCACTCGGGCTTCTAAATGTTCAATCGAAAACTGGCTTTTGTGTCCAACTTTAACTGCTAATTTCTGAACGTCTATGAAATGATATTCCAGGAATAGCTTTTATAACAGGATATACAGCTAGAATTCTACCTGAGCAGATTTTCTGTCGCTGTGGTGCATCTTCGCTACTTCAAGTGGGAACTTAGAACTATCTGGTTGTGGATTAAACAAGGTTTGATCTGGGTTGTATTCTTTAATGGCAAGGGAAAACCAATGCGCACATACATCCATGCTTTCAGGAGTATGAGCCCCATCTAAAAAGAAGACAAGATTGTTTGATCAGTCATTGTTGATGAGGTGATCAGGAACGATCTGAGCCCTTCCTTGCAAACTTGCACTTGCTAACCCTTTTACAAATTGCTCCGGCAAAGTGTTCTGCTTACAGGTATATATACATATAACTTTAGCAGTGAGGCACTATACAAAGTGAAAATGAAAGCAAACGAAAGAAGAAAATAAAAACACTACTTTGGAACTTACGGATTGCTCCAAATTAGTGTCTCCAAGATGGCCAGTCCTTTTCAGCCACGTTGAGCACAGCGCGACGGCAAGACCAGCATTTTGATATTGGTGCTCACCTTTAAGGCCAAGTTTTATACCATTTAGTAACCTCGGGTCTAATGGGGTTACCACTTGAAGGGGTACCTGCAGACATGCCGATGTTGTTGCTATACTGATGGAGTTATTTAGATTCATTTCAGAAGAGCAAAACAGACTCATGAAAGAACATAATTACATTCAATTGAGAAGCCTTCTCCTCAAGTACACGCATTGCTTCATCAGGCTGAGGCACAGTAAAAGCTGGGATTTTATCCTGCATTAAGAAAAATAAACAATATGGATTACAATTGATGGACATTTTGGGAAGAAAGAACAGACACAGACTTCAAAAGGCATTTATATTCAAAAGTTAGAGAAAATATTTTAATCTAAACATACCTTAAATATACCAGCCTTCACACCTGCAATTTCTCCAAGAGTATTCCCTGTTAACAGAATTCAATAGAAATAAACCGAACGAACAACATCGTTGGTGTTGCAACACTATGTTAGATATATTCTGACAATTCAAGAATTTTATAAGGGATTACCAAGAATACAAAGATTGAAAACTAACCAAGAATCTCCATATGGTCATACCCAAGGGAAGGTATACCACACACAACAGGTTCTCGAACCTGAAGAGTCAACAATATTACATGAGCTCGTTGAGAACATCAATGGAAATATCAAGATTCAAGAGTGAATAATCAAACAGTCTTTAATCTTATAGTAATAGGGGGACAACAAATTTCAGTTGAAATGAAAATAGTACATACCACATTTGTTGCATCATACTTTCCACCTAATCCAACCTCCATTATTGCAACATCTACCTGCATGAGAATTATGAAAAGAAGCAATCTCTAGTCATTAATAACAAAATATCTACCCCCTCTCCTCTCAACAAAACCTACAAGCTTACATGGAAATTCAAAGCATATATATCAAACCTGTTCGTCTGCAAATATCTTGAAGGCAAGTAAAGCAAGGAAGCGAGAATAGGGAGGCATTGGAATATTATCATCTGTTTTTTCCTGAGCACCACCAGAATGAGAAAAGCAGTTTTGTTAATATTATATGCAAGCACATCTACATCATTGGAAGTGATCACTAAAGTAACCAGTCTTGAACACCATAGAATTGAAATTATTATGGCTTAATAAAGTGTTGGACCACATAACATAAGGTGATTCTTCCAGAAGCTCCATATTGTCAATTAAAACCAAAGCTTTTACTCATGTTCTTTTTCACTGTCTTTTTTTTTTTTTTTTTTTTGACAGATCACTTTCAAATTCACAAAAAAGGTAACTAGCCATTTTGAGCACAAGTAGCAGTGTAGCACTCTTTTTTCTCGATGAGCACAAGTTTCAGATTGCAAGGCTGTGGTATACCACCTCACTGCCACCGCGAGGCATAGGTTGAGTCTATAAACAACAACAACAACAAAGCACATGTAGATCTCGTTTGACCACCTCATGGATGGTCTTCTTAGGTCTTCATCTCCCTTTCACCTCTTGTCCACCTTCCATCTCATCCACCCTCCTAACTGGGCTGCCGTTCTTCTTCCCACATGTCCAAACCATCTTAGACGCGATTCTACCAACAAAGGCGAGTAAAACAATCGAAAGATAGGTGTCACCCTACGTTAAATCATATAGATCGAGTGTAAGAAGGAAACTTTATCTGACCTGAAATCTGGAGAAATCATTGAATGACTTCAAACTCAGTCTCAATCTTACAGAAGGAATCCCAGTTAGGGCAATATTCATACATGGGCTCATCAAGCCGACCTCAAAGGTCTGACAAATTTTTTTTTGGTTTCCCACTGTATCCCCATCCCAGCAGGTCAAGGATTAATTCATCGCGATCTGAGCTCCATTTAAGAGTTTATGGTTGGCCACCGGGTTACTGCATGCACAAGGTGGGATTCGAACCCTGACACTTTCTTAAGCGTACCAGTGAGCTAACCTCTATACCAACTCAAATTAGTTAAGTCGGACAAAGTTTTATTTTTTTTTAATTTCCTACGGTATCCCCCAACCCAACAGGTTGATGACTAGTCCGCCATGAATTTGAGCTCCATTTAAAGGTCTACCGCTTTTGAACCCCAACGCTTGTTTAAGCGCGACCAACCAAAGTCGGACAAAGTTAATATGACATGTTTGACTTATCCATCACAGGGGGTTGGCCCACTAACGTGGGAATAACCACCCACCATGCTAGTAAAAATTGGAACTAGAGGGAAAATGCCTAAGAATGCGCATAACTAACTCCGGAAAAGAGGTATGATGAGGACCTCAAATTTTCACTCACTTCCCTTACCCAAATTCTGTTCAATTCCTTAATGACTTACGCATTGGAGTAATGGAGTTCCTTGTCATCACCAGTAAAATCCACTTCAAGTCCGAATACCATGAATATTTTTCAGGTACATATCTGTATATTAGCCCAGTTTGCCCTTGAGAAATTTTTTAAGTATATGGGGACTATGATTTTTAGCCGTTGATTTTAATTCAAGTACATATTATATTTTCTTAATTAAAATCAATTGCTAAAAGTCATTGTTCCAATATACTTGAAACTTTTCCAAAAAGAAATAGTTGAACCTATAAACGTACCTTTAATCTATCATAGCACCACCAGAAATATGCTAAAAACTTCTCTTTACAAATGTCCATACTGCTGAAGCAACAAGAATAATGTTAATGTTAACGAATCAAAGAACAGCAGTTATATTTTGATTAAAGGCATCATATAATATATTACATGAGGCCTAAATTTAGCTAAAGAGCAGAGGTAAAACTACAAGAGTCCAGTACTATACTAAGCACATGACAGACAGAGTGGGGAAAATACATTTCAAATTACCTAGTCCGAAAGATAATGAACTAAAAAATATGCCACTTGATGGGTGAATAATTGTAACAGAAAATAATATCAACAAATGAATGAAAGACCAACCCATCTAAACGAAATCTTTCTCGGACATCAATGAGGTGTGGAGAAGTGAAAAGGACAGTGCGAAATCCACAGTTGCGTAATATAGATTCTGCGAAGGTGCACGTAGATCCCTAGGCAGCCAAAGTTCAAAATAACAATTTCCATCACTAAAATAAGCATAGAATTACTAACTACAACATAATTATAGAATTGGAAGCAGAGATCTATAGCTGAACTTTTTGTATCAATTCTACTCTAACTTCACAAACTACCAAATCACATTTTGATCAACAAAAGTGTCAAATTGAACCTCTTATGATAACTTCATTTACAAGCAACCACTTAAGTTAAGCGAAATTACCTTCCCTTTGGTGCCAGCCACATGGATAATCTTCATATTTGTAATAGGTTCCTCCAAATCAAGCATCTAAAGGAATTGCACACCATTGTTAACATGAGCAATCTTAACAAAGCTAACCCAAAATTTTCTAACCAAATTCAGAAACTTTGTTACCTTTAGGTACTCAAAAAGATGACTAAACTTTTCCTCCTTATTGCTACTAGCAGCACAAGTTCGCCTTGTGATTAAAGATGACAGGGCATCCAATACTTCTTCATAAGGAGTCAAAGATGAAGCTTTTAGGGACCCATTTCCACATTCTGCAAAATCTAGAATTAAAAATCAGATTTTTACTTAAGCTGAAGCACCTCAAAAGCTGGAAAAAATGAAGGAGAGGTGTTTGGGTATATACCTTGTTCAGCCATGACAATTAAGGCTTGAATCCTGAATGAAACAGAGAAAGGAATAAGGAGAAAGGGACAAGAAGGAGGAGTGTAAGATAGCAGAGAAAGGGACAGAGGAGTTGAAAGTGGAGTGGGAAAAAATGGAAGATGGATTTAAGATCGAAGGATATTAAAGGCATTCAATTTTTTTTTAAAATTTAATACTAGAAAGATGTTTAAAAAATTATAACAATAATTTTTTACTCACATGAATCACATCTATTATTTTCTAATGGTCAGAGCCTCAGAGGGGCAGCGCACTCACATGTTTTTCATATTTATTAATGGAACATTTTTATGAGATCAGACAGCATAATATCACACGCGTTCCTATGATGATGCCGTCTAACATTTCATGTTTCATCATCAAACACTTCCTGTCTAGTTTCTAGTTTGGTAAAAGACTAGATCCATTCCATTTAATGGCAACTTTTCTGGACTTGATCCATCCCATTTCTTCACGTTATGCTGTTAACTTTTGGTAAAATTTTTCAATTGATTCATAGATTATTTGCCACTATATTAAGTGTTGACTATATCCCATGCACTAATAAACAATATAAATAAAACAACACAACTCCAAAATATGAAACCTGCCAGACATAGATCATCCAACAAAGAGATTCCATTCCATATTTGAAAAATTATCATCTCTGTACATATATTCAAAACCCTCTCTCTTCCGGTAACAAGCAATTCAAACACCACTCTCTATAACCTAATACACAATCAAGAAGCCTATAATGACACATGCAATAATTGCCAATTTGTAAAAGAAATATCACAAAGGCAATCAGCAAAAACACAACAACAAAAAAATGGTGCAACCATATTCACATCAATCATAGCATTTGTCTGAGCTGCTGGTTTTCTTTTCGAAGAGATTTTACTTCTTTCATCAACTCGGCTTGGATTTCCAGAATGTCATTCATCTTGGTTGACATTTCCATCTGTTGAATTTGACAATGAATAAGAAAAAAGGATGGAAGAAATAAATGAAAAAGAAAATGACTAGTTAACTCTAGAGGCAAACCTCTTGCAGATGGAACTGTCTTAAAATTTCAATATGAAGGTTTCTCATATCCTCATGTATGGATTTCTGAAAGGAATCTAGAGTTTCTTCCAGAGTTCTTTGAAAGAGTTGAAGCGTGAATGAAGATCCTTGTCCATCTGGCTGAGATGCTTTCTGTTGCAAGCTTAATCCCTAACATCAAATTTCATAAATCAATAAACAAAAGAAAACTAAAACAACTAATATGAATATGTTTTAACATATTATTATAATGGGTTTGATGAATAATTTGTTCTCAGAAGCACAGAAGCATAAGATTCTACGGAGATAAAATGTTCTACAATCTTCTAAAAGTACACATCAATACACGCAGTGCATGCAATCATCATATCTAATTATTTTGTATGCATAACTTACATTTGCAAGGGGAAGAGAGCCAGATTCTGTTGGAGCAGATATATCAGTCTTCATCAGCAAGGTATTTAGAAGTTCTTCTCTAGTTTCTGCACCTGATTTCTTAATTTTGGGTGAACCAACTGAAAGAGATACTCCATCACTGAATGCAGAGGTAGTGCTTATTCTTTCTGCATAAGTAGAAAACCTCCGAGTAAAAGCTGACACTTTTGGGGAATCGATGTTTGCCTGTCCAAGGCTAGTTTTTGTATTGATAGACAGAGGCAAAGAAGTAGGGAACATATTATCAGAAAATCCCAACGAAGTCTCTTGGCTTGCAGGGACGTTTGCACGTAAATTCGTATAACTTAGGTTCGAACTTGTATAGGAACTGAGAGGTGATGATGGGGATGGATCATGATATGAAGATAATGTTGACCCTGCAGTCTGACTAGCAGAAGCCAGCATCCCCAAACGAGATGGAGCATTGACAGGTTGACGTACGAAAGGGTATTTATCAGATAACTTCTCACCACCCCAAGCTTCCGGAGGAGTGATAGAAGATGAATCTTCATTCTTTGAAGATGGAGGAGGAGTTGACCCCACAAGCGGAAAGGAAGATTGAGTTATGTCCTACATGAAATTAGTTTGCAATATGATCAGTCAAACTAGGATAAACTACCTTGCAAAAGCTAAATATCAAATTAATTTTCCGTGTGGACTGAGTAAGTACAACAACATATTAAAGTCACACAACAATTTATGAACCACTTCATAACACAACTAATTGATATTCTTACATAGTAGAATTTCATTATAATCTTAGAGAGAGAAATGAAAATAAAGACTGAATTAGTATATGATCTGACGTGATCTAAGAAAATATGATGTGTTAAATGGAAAAAATCCTAAGTCATAGTTATCATAGTACTAGACTATTTATCATAGTTATCATATTAAAACTGATTCTATGCTATCATCACAGACATACCTTGATATTCTTAGATATGTTAAAGATATTATATGATAATTGATATCTTCTTTATTTCAAACAAAATAATTGCAATCTTTACTGATGGCATGAAACATGCCAAGAAGGAAGGCAGACTATATAAAGATTTTTGGACTGTGAACTGTAGATAGATTAGTAGAGCAGTTAAATTCAAAATAAGGGCCATGATAAACAAACCTGCTTGGCGGTTGAGGCGGATTTCCAATCTAATATTGGATGATCACTAATTCCTTCCTCTGAA